>VDFB02325710.1:0-183592 GCA_007258455.2 Sequoia sempervirens
CGGTATAACCAGCACTGCCCCCCTAGTGTCCGTGACGGGGTTCATACCGGGCTTGAGAGTCGATCCCAAGACCTCGGGGAGCAAACCCGAGACTTGAGACCAACTACTCTAACCCGTGGGGGCGATAATAATTTTGGTTTTAGGATACAAAATATTTAGAATTTTAATCACGCAAATATCTGAATATGTATTAAGTGGATTGTGAGACTCATATATTTGTATGATGTTATTTTAGGGTTTGGAGACTGAGCAAAGAGAAGATGCAGTAAATAGTTTGGTGTGTGAAGCAAGTGCCAGAGTGAAGGACCCCGTCCAAGGAAGTGCTAGAGTTGTCCATGAACTACAGAAACGAATATCTGAGTTAGAATCTCAGTTGGCAGCCAAGCAAGAAGAGCTCACGAATATTCATTTTAAGTATGACAAGCTTGTATTCTCCATGTGCATTGGGTCTCCCGATGTTCAAGATTCTTTTTATCAAGTTCATACATTTGAAGATATGTTGTATGAGCAAGTGGATCCACTATTGTCCGAGCCAATCTGAGGGAACGTGCTTTTTAACACTATATACATTATTACAAGAAGAATGATTGCATTTTCTTACTACTTAGTTACTACTATATGTAGCTTTTTATGGTCTCCTTCCTTATTATAACGTGTCTTCATCCCTAACTATTTCAATAATTTTGTGTTATCTCCAAATTATAAGTTCACAATATTTCAAGATTTAATATATTTGGTAAGCATATGAAAATTACTTAATAGCCATATATTATTCAAGCCTAGACAGGCATTTTTTCACTATATCTTGGATATGTTTTTCTGTTAATACAATCAATAATGTATTATTAGAAAGAGTGATATTTTTTAAAGTTAAACAATTTAATCGTTCAAAAAAATTGTTAGTAAAAATAAAATAATTATTTATTATTTATGTGTACAGATTAAAGTGTAATCTTTGTTTGTTTGACTATTAAATTATTTGATGTTTAAATAGAGCACTGCAAAAATCATTTGTTTTGAGAAAAAAAAATAATGAAGAAATAAACTAATTCATATTTTTTAAGTGAATTTAATTTATTTGTATTGGATATGATTAGGCTTGCGTATCATTATAGGTTATAGTCTTGAGAGATATTTTTCATTTAATTGATTTTTGTCTTGATTTTTCTTTTGATTTTCCTATCAAGAACACTAAATTAGATACATAAAAATACATTAGTGATAATTAATTATTTTTAGTTATCCGAGTATTTGTATGGTAAATCCTTTTACTAATTAAATAAATGTATTATACTTAAATTAATGTGTTAATAATTTTATAAAATTAACATGCATTGAACCATTAAGAATCCTCTTAGAATATATACTCTGCAAGAACTCAATAAATAAATGTATTCTAATTTTAACTTTAATTGAAATAAATAAAGTATAATTTGAAATCTTTTTGAACTTTCAAATTTAATTAGGAGATTATTTTGTATAAGCATATATCCAATTCCTTCTCCTGATACATCACATTTCAAAGAGAAAGGAAGAGAAAAATCTAAAATAGAAAAAATGTATCATGAGCTCATATTATTTTTTATTTTTCAAATGCTAATTGTGCAACCTCATTCAATGTGAAATCTCCCTTCTTTATTATGTTAGTTAAAGGAAGAACAAATTGAGATAAATCCTTAATAAATTTTCTATATAGCTATAAAGGCCAAAGAATCCTTGCAACTATGTTAAGGTCCTCAATGGAGACCAATACTAAATCACCTTGATCTTATCCATATCCACATACACTCTCTTTCATTGATGATGTGCCATAAATACAAGACCTCTATCATGATGTACTCTCACCTTGACACATTTACAAATAGATTCTATGCTCCCAAAATTCCTATCGTAGCATCAATATGTTGAAGGTGCTCCTCCCATGGTTTGTTCTAGATCCACATTTCATCAAAGAAGAGGACAAACTTTATTTTATACTTATAGAGAATCTGATTCACTCATGACTAGAATGTCACTCAAACATTTTTCAAACCAATTGGTGTCACCATAAATTCATAATTCTTTTGGTGACACAAAAAATCCATCTTATGAATGTCTTCCTCCTAGATGTAGATATGATCCAGTAGCCCAATTTAAGATCTATTTTTAAAAATTAGACTACTCCATGAATCTCATCTATCAATTCATGAATCCTAGGGATTAGGTACTAGTATTTTATGGTCTTCTTATTCAATACTCTATAGTCAATGCATATCCACATTTTACCATATTTCTTCTTTACCAAAACTATAAATGAAGAAAAGAGCCTTAAGCTAGGTCCAATGTGCCCCATATCCAATAGTTCATTTAGTATCTTTTTTATTTCCTTTGTATGCTTCTTGGGATGGCAGTAGGGAGTAGTGGTGATGGGATTACCACTCTCTTCCATCTCAATGACATAATCAAAACTTGTACTTGGTGATCATTTTGGAGGAATATTGTTGAAGACCATACAATTCTTTTCCAAGATATTATGTACATCCATGTGCTATAATTTCATACCATCAATGGGATTTCTCATAATCACTAAACGTAAATCTAGTCACATTGCTTGTTGATGATAAAAAAATCCTCTCCATTATTGTTTTGATACAATTCTTTGTGCTCTATTTTCCCTTTTTTTTGAAGTATCACTTCTTTCCCTTCAAAAGAAAACCTTTGTTTTATGGGCTAGAAGTTTTGTGTGATCTCACTTAAAAGGTGTAGCCACTAGATACCTAGGACTATATCCATATCTCCTATGCTAACAATTGCAATGTAAGAAATTGTATAGTCTTTTTAATTTCACATTTTGTTTGGGTCCCTTAATTTATTGGACCTAATTGAAGCTTCTAATTTACCAAATTATGCATTCCAAAACTTTATTACTCAAGTTTCCGAAAGGAAAACCTATATTTAATTAATCCAATTAATATTTTGATCACCTTAAAATTTGAGTGTCCTGGAATGTTAGGCCAAGACCCATTTACCAAAGGGTGAATAGATCCCCTTCAAGTCCAAGGGCCCATTTTTAAATATGATTTTGATGATATTTTAATGATTCAAAAAACAAAACATATCCTAAATGTACTTGATTAGTGCATTATCTTTGATCTTTTTTAATGCATAATCAATATAGTTTTTCTTTGCTTCCTATGCTGTTCGCTTAATTTTGGGCAGTAGTTAGTTTAGATTAACTCGTGTATACAAAACAATATTAAATCTATATACAAATACAGAAGAGATGAACAAACTTACGACACCTTGCAGTAGAAAGCAGTAGACTAGAAACATATAAAAATTATAAACAAGAGAAACATAGAAAATTATTTTTATCTCCAGATAGAATAGTGCAAGAAATACAGGCAATTTATGCCGTGCATACTTTCTGTGTATGATCTGAGAAAGGAAAGCAAGAAACACTACAATCAATCATATGTTGTGGATTTCAAACAGGTAACTATTTCACAAATGAATTCAAAGTCTCGACAGACTTACAAGGAAGATGATCTTGTTTCATGAGAGATATTCTTAAGAAGACAGAGTAAAGATCCCCTTTAATTACATTTAAGTAAAGAAGGAAAACTAGCCTTGAAGAAATCAACAAAAAACATTGCTCTAGTCGATAAACCTAAATCCAGTTGCAAAATTAAAAGGCTAAGATATGGTATCTATTGAACACGTAACAAACCCCCATGTCTGAGGCCATTGCCAGGGCACTCGCGACTGCAATGGCTTGCGATTTCTTCTGCTCCTCCTTCGCAATGCCATTGTCCATCACCACCGCTCCCGAATGCATATGTATCTCATTGTGTAAGAAAGAGGAGATAACATGAGAGATTAAATGAATGGACTTCAAGCTTTTCAAGCATTCCGTTGTTTTTAAAAGCATGTAACCGGCCACCTTTTTTCAGGCATCACATTTTGTGGCATTCTCCGCCCAGGTACTCGCTATTGCCCAAGACACGGCGCATTTTGTGGCATTATCCGCCCACGTACTCTCGGTTGACTAAATTGCGGCGCATTTTGTCGTGTTATCCGCTCGCGCACTCTCCGTTCACGTTGAATTAATTGTGGCGCATTTTGTCTCGTTCTCCGCCCGCGCACTCTTTGATGCCCAAGTTTCGGGAATCGGCGCATTTTGTCGCATTCTCCGTCCACGGACTCTATGTTTATAGTTCTTTCTGTGTCCAGTAAAAAATAGCCACGTATATTTGCCGTACATTTAATCTTAAATGCCCTAGACCAATTTCCTTGAACTTTGAATGGCCGAAAGACCCGGTACTTTCGTAGTCATTCTTAATAATTGAAAGTTCTCTTCATATAGTGATTGTAAGCACTGATGTCTTATGATAGGCCTTTAATGGATACATAATTATGAATTTTAGTTTTTTCAAATTTTAGTGGATTGAAACGTTGCCCAGCCCTTAGTCTATTTATGGGAAGGTAATTATTAGAAGGGATATAAGGTTATCTATGTAATTGGTGCTTTATTTATACAGTTGTGTAACCATTTTAAAAGTATTTTTAGATAATAAGGCTTGTTTTATAAATAATAGGGAGAAATGACATTGTTTCAATAGAGATTATTACGATGAACATGTTTTTTTCAATGTCAAATTGATCTATTAATAGAAGGACGTATAGAATAAATAGAGAGACTTAGAGAGGCTTGACCGACCATTAACCTATCAATATAGTGGGGGTGGTGTGAGCCTTATTGGGTCACAAAAACACTACTCCAAAATCCTATAACATAATTTATTTTCAAGGTAAGGGGATTTCATTAAGAAAGTAAAACGAAGGTTCATCAATAGATTAAGGAAGGTTAAAGGTCAATTGACCAAAGTAGATAAACTCTCATACACTTGGGGTATTCCTAGAGGCAAAATTGAGAAAGGTTTTGGCATACCTGAAAGGTGAACATATAATATACAAATCAAAGTGATATATTTGTGTGCAAGTTTTGATTTAAAAGGATCTTAGTAATCAAAACTACTCACTATAATAATCTTTTATAAAGCCAATAAACCTATCCAAACATGATCAACTAAAAATGAATCCTTTCATGGCCTAATTTAGATGTTTCCCAGGTTATACCTTAATTCATAAGGTGCATGGAAACCTACTTACAATCTTAAAATATTTGTTAAATACTATAACTATTTTAAAGAGTGAGATTCATCAAATCATACTAGAATCCATCATTCATAATTGTCATTATGTTCATGCTTTGACCATTACCTAGGGGTTCCTCTAATCAATTGTTACACCTTGCTATTTTTGATGGATTTCTTGGTGAGGATGTTTCCTACCATGTTGAGCCCTATCACCGTGTGAATTGCCTCCTTTGTAATGTAGTAGGGTTTGTCTAGACCTATACGTGAACTCATCATACACCTAACATAGTACAATTCTCACATGTGCATGCTCATCGAAGAAACCCAAGTAGTCTATGTATATATCCAACTTGTTTTGTCCAATCTCTACATATTTGAGTTTATATGTCTTCTTCTCATCTTGGAGGAGTGTCTTTTGGAGCTCCTCAAACTTCATATGATCAATTTCTATGATTTTTTCATGAATATATTTGTAACTATCATCCAAGTATACTATATGAGAGAATACCCAATCCTTATTTGTTTCTAGAGCCCTGTATGGGTATTTTTGGTACTTGGGTTGAGGTTTCACATAGATTTTAACTATGGTTGGGGTGGCCATAGCAAAGAATTTTGTAGTGTGGATAACTTAGGGTTTGGAGTTAGCTAAATAAGCACACACTAGGAATTGCGTAGGTGACAAGTGAATGTTTAGAGTGATATGTGAGTGTTAAATAGGTGTGTAGGTGGTAGTGTATTTAATGTTTCTTCCTATTACACAATTTTTTCTAGCCATTTAATTTTTTCGATGTGATGGGATGCTTTTTGGCTTTTTTTTTTTCTTTTTAATTATTTTTTATGGTGTGAACTATAATACATAATATACATTCTGAGTTTCCTTCTTTGATATTTTTAGTATGTTTGCAAATGGAAATGTTTGATGTGTGCACCATTTAAATATCTAGTTAGGATGGTTTCATTCATTTATCAGAGTTTCAGTACTCTAAAATAATTAATGTTATGGATATAGTATGGTCCTAGCCATCTAACCTTCAATTTTTCTTGTTTCTTCAACTTATCATAAAGTAGTACCAATCCCTTGTTTTGAATTTTTTTAGTCTTAAGTTCCTACCATGCCATGTTTTTTTAATCTCTGACACTCAAGTTGGTGGTTGTACACTATAATTTTTCTTTACTCATATGATTTTTCTAGATTGTCTAATCATTGTACGAGGAATTGGTAATCTTCCAACTATAGGGTGTGCAATATGTAGTTAGGGAGTATAAAATTTATAGGGACTATAGTGTGAGTGCCATTGACTAGTTGAAATGGAGTGAATTTGTTTTTTTCTTTTAGAAGGTGTGTGGTATGCCCAGAGTACCAAAGCTACATTTATATCCTAGTTTATCCTATTTCAAGCACACATTTTGGTAAGGGATTTCACAATTATCTTGTTTAATGCTTCACTTTCTCCATTACCTATGAGTGATATGGGAGCTTCTATTTTGTTTTCCAATGAAATTATGGAGTAATTTTTTTATTATTATTATTTTTAAATGTTTTCCTTGGTCACTCACTATACTTAGTGGGCATCAATATCTTGTAATTATGTTCTCATATAAAAAATTTGACATTAATCTTTATGCTCTAATATTTTGTAGGCTTTCTCTCCACAGGTATTTTATGAGGTATTCTACTCCTATTATATTGAACCTTTCTTTAGAATGTTTTACTTGTCCAGATCAATATATCCAATAACATCTATGATCTATTTTTCAAAAATATTATGTGCTAGTACTAGTCTTAATGCAATTTCATCTCTTGCAATAGGTTCCCCTACCCTTTAACAAATATCACAACCTTTGTGTATTACTTAGAATCTTTATAGAGATTTAGTCACCATAGTCGTATAAGTTGTACCATTTTCATTATAGTTTCACTAGAGTTATGGTCCCATGCAACTCCTTCATGTTCTTCTTTAAGGATTGATTTCCTTTCATGCTTATACACTACCCTTGTCAAGATATTTTCCCTACCTAAATGGTGTAATTCTCCTTTGACTCAGGTGTATGGGGAGGCTCTCTACAAAAGTGATTTCTTCTCTTTTGGTGAGATATCTTTGGGAAATTTCACTATAGAAATTAAAATGGAAATCTCCTATAACTCCTTTTGTACCACTTTAATGTGATACAAATTGACCAGTGCTAGGGTTATCTTACCCTTGAGCATCTAGTTCTTCTTTGTTCTCAATCTAGGATAGGTAGTGCAATCCTTGGTTGATTTTATCGAGTTTCACCATAATTTTGAACTCAAATTCTTGAAATAGTAGCATCCATCTACATATTCATCCATATGTTATTGGTTTATTAACTAGATACTTAAGAGGTTCATGATCAGTAAGGAAAGTAAATGGGGTGGATAGTAAGTAGTGTCTATATTTTTATAGTACATATACCATAATTGGTGCCTCTCTTTCGATGATGGTATATTTTTCCTCCATGGGAGATAGTTTTTTTCTGGCAAAGGAGATGGAGTATTCTTTATGCCCTTTGGATTGGGTAATAATTTGTCCTATAGTGCTACCAAAAGCATCCACATGAACATGAAAATGGTTCCAATTTGGGAATATTAGGATTGGTGCTTTTGTGATCTTATGCTTTATAGTATCAAATACCTTTTGAAACTCTTCATTCCATTCAATAATTGTACCAATTTTATTCTAAAAGAGATCTCCTAAATGTGCAACAATACCAACATATCCTTTTATCAACTTCCTATGATACCTTATGTATCCCAAAAATGTTTTAACTTTTAGTGCATTCTTAGGTTTTAGTATGTTTAGTATTAGGGAAACAACCAGAGGGTCCACCATTAATCCTTATTTACATATACTACATGTCCTAATAGAGTTCCAAAGGGTACCTCAAAGTTGAATTTATTCAAATTTAGTGAAATTTGCATTCTCCTACATCTATTGAATAACATCATGCAAAGTACCTATACATAATCGTTCACTAGCCCATAAATAGAACAATCATCCAAGTAAACTTTTAGAAAATCATGTATGGAATATTTAAATGTGTTAATAATTATTCTATTGAATATCATATGAGCATTTTTCAACCCAAAATATATTACAGTGTACATATATGATCCTCATTCTATGGCAAAGTAGTTTTCAGCCAGTCTTCCTCTATCTTAACTTGATTATATCTAGAAAAGTTGTCAATTTAAATGAGTAGATATCTCTTCTTGAAAATGATTCGAGTATTTGGTAGAAGATCCCTCACCACTTACATTACCAAACCAAGACTCATCTCTCAATGAACATGTATTTACATTAGAAGAAGATATGAACATGGGACCTATATTTTGGCGGTTCTAAGTGTTGAACTAGCTTTGATGCTAGGGTGATCCTATTACCTCCTTATAAAAGGAAAATTAACTTATCATGTACCATCTAAACTTCCTTTGTACAAATAACGTTGTAAAATATGAGGCTCTTATTGTAGTTTTTATGGGGAATTATCTTTGAATGTTCAACATTTGTGCATATTTAGAGATTCGTAATTGATCATAAAACATTAATGGGTCATACCAAGTGAAGCAAGATAGACTATCCTAGTATCATGATTTGACATTAACAATATTGAACCATAGATTTTTGGGTGCGAGGCTTATAGAATAATCTTGCACTCTTAGGATGTTTCACCTAGAAGGAGAGAGATAAACCTCATGAAAAATCAAGGTGTTTTACTCAAATTAATATGTGTATGATGTTATTAAGGCTAAATGGAATGATCTAAGTGCAACTAAATGAACTATTTGGCTGATTATGAATGCAAATCCTAATATATATGCATCGTTTTAAAACACAATGATGTTTGCAAAAAGCTAAAAATGATGAATGAAAATGTAAATTAAAC
This sequence comes from Sequoia sempervirens, assembly GCA_007258455.2. NCBI lineage: Eukaryota > Viridiplantae > Streptophyta > Pinopsida > Cupressales > Cupressaceae > Sequoia > Sequoia sempervirens. Next base: position 9,045 of record VDFB02325710.1, read on the forward strand.
TAAACAGAAAGTTAAATCTCAAAATGTCTACACCTAAGAAGCTAAAGAGGACTGGAAAGCAGTCTAGAAATCTAAAAAATCTTATTTTGAGCTGACTAGGACAAATTTGCCACATTGGGAAAATCGGTCCTAGGTTAGGGTTTTTTTGCACATAAGCTATTTTTTGTTAATTGAGTGTCTGGATTTGCATCTGACTAAAAATGGCATCTCAGGAGGGATTCATTCACCATGCATGGCGAATCAGTCTACTTTCAAACTTTTGTAATTCAATTTTCTATTTTGCACCTTGACACCTGTACAACACTTTCTAATGAAAACCTAAATTGAGATCTCATAAAATTCCTACAAAATAGCTTAAAATTGTTTGTCTAATGGGGGGCTTTCCTTGGACAAACCGCTAGTTGCGTAATTAAACCTTGAATGGAGAAAAATTTGCATAAAACCCTAGACTTAGATGTGTTAAAGACTAGAAAAGTTTAAAGTGTGTCAAAAACCCTATTCTATTGTGCAAGAATAATAAATGCAAATGTGATTTGAATGATACAAGATCTCAACCCTAGAAATCTCACAACACATCAAAAATGGAGCTAAAATTACATGCAAATAGAATGTAAATGATTTGTAAACCTTAATCTAAAGATAAAGAAGCAATGGAAGATGGAATCACTTTGAAAGCAAGTATTTTGGTGTGATTTCATGGCTAGTTGCATCTCCTCAACCTAGATTTGTCCATGATTCACCATAGGCATGCATCATCAACCCTTTGCAATGTTGAATCTTGATCAAAAAGTGAGCTTCAAGAACTGCAAAAACACTAGTTTGCTACCCTAAAACTTTAACTTTAATAATTAAACTTTGTTGTAGAAGACTTGACTTTAGAAATTGCTTTTGTAAAATGACTAAAACTGAGTATTTATAAGCAACAACACCTAATTTTCCCATTATTTAGATCGAAGAGGTTGATATTCATGAAAATTTAAGTTGAATTTATTGAATTTCCACTCAAAACTGAAATTTCCCTCAAAAGGGACTCATTCACTACCCTTGGAAAATGGGTCTCACCAGAGGGGACTCATTCGCCCAAGGTGGCGAATGGGTCCCACCAATGGTTTTTGAAGGTGGGTTTTCAAGATACAGATGAATTGAATGTTGTTTGTCAAGATTTAAGTTATTTCTCAGGTAAAACATGCCTCTAGATCAAAAATAATGAGTCTTAGGGGCCTATAAATGTTGTTTTGAAGGATAAATAACACAAGGGGACTCAAAAGTAGGCCCAATTAGGCATGAAATTATCTCTTTTCTCAAGAGGGTCCAATTTTCTACAATACATTTAGCTCTCACTTTAGTGGCTATATGACTCTATATGCATATGTAAGCTAAAGGACTCTAAGTAGTACACTTTATTACACAAAGGGATACTCATTTAGAAGACAAGAGAATGAAACCCGCAGTGTAGTTATCTACAAACCCACAACATTAGGAACCACATCCTACAATACACATTCATTAATTTGTCCTGAAATGCTTTTGTCCCACTCCTAGGAATCCAATTCAAGGGTAGATGTATGAACCCCTTGATTCTACTTGCTTTATGTAGGTAGAATCAAGGTAGCAATCTAGCCACGTCAAATAAGGAACGTCATACCCTAGGGAATTTCCAAGTACCATGCCACATAACAATAGATGATTGATGATGTCGGATGTGGAATCATGATTCGAATGCATCAAACAACATTGAAAATGGATTTCCTGAGCTCACATTATGTTGATTTGGAGAAAAAATGCTTTATGAACTCTTAAAATAAAATAATCCTAATTTAATGTGTAAGAGTAAAAAGGATGAAAATAGGTTAAAAGAAGTAGAAGAAACTAATTTGTCACTTATTATTATAATTTACCTTCTTGTAGTTTGAGAGTGACAAGTGAGATGAGAAGATGTCGAGTAGACGAGATTACAGGCCTTCATGACTGGATACGCTTTGAGAGTAGGTGGCATGTGACGATTTGTATTATGAGGTGAGTCGATTCTACAACTTTTACCTTTTAATTTTGGAATGATTTAATGATTTTTAATGTATGGAGAGGTTAATTTAGGATATTGGAAAAAAAAGTTCGCAAAGTGTCCCCTTTTTTCGCAGTGTCCCTTTTGTTCACAAAGTGTCTTGTTTCTTCACAAAATGTCCCATTTCTTTGTGAATTGTCTCATTTCTTTGTGAAATGTCCTAAAAGGGTTGTAAAGTGTCTAGCATTATTAGAAAAGCCCACTAGAATTTCTTTAGCACATTTGCATGATAAAATATATAAAAATTGAATATATTAGATAAATTTTTAGAACATTTTGTGATGATTTGGATAGGTCCTTACCCGGTCAAGATAGCGGCTAGGGGAAGACAACTTACTTTTCTGAGAGATCATGCTCCAGCGCTATTAGTAGTAGAGACAAATCATTTACAAATAGTAGACATCTATTGGGCATATCTTATGCCACCAATGAGATACTGGTGATGCGATGCTTATGGCCTTGTGTGAGCATTGGAATGCCAATACATGTACCTTTCATCTTCCTACCAAGGAGATGACTATCACTTTCAAGGATGTACACCGCATTCTCTAATTTTCTATTTGGGGAGAGCAGGTATATTTCTAGGGGCATTAGTCATTCCACGAGAAGAAGGTGGATATGCAGTACTGCCTTGGTCAACCAGTTCATGATGAGCATGTTAGAGCATGAATCAAGCTTCCCATGCTTCTATATTCACGAGATCCTATTGTTAGATGGATTATGATGCATGTAGTGGCTCTTGTTCTCAATCCTGATCGATGAGAAACACACTTAGATGGAGGATTAGTACACTTGATTCGAGGGATGTACGACGACAGGATAGTTTATACATGGGGCTGCTTCATTCTAGCACACTTATATTATGATCTTGGCAGATTTTTGTTTCAAGAGATTGACAGTATTGTTCACTGCATGCTTCTACAGGTGTGGTGCCTCGAGCATATTACATGCACTAGGCCTGTCAGGTTCGCATATGTTATAGTTGTAGGATATCCATGAGCAATCGGTTATCTGCTACAATTCTTGTGGCAATATGCGGATTTACACTTTTGGAGAGTGAGGTTTGACCGGCTTGAGGAGGAAAAGATCTTATGGAGACCCTATCTACTCACTCTATAGTGGCTAGATCCCATAGGATAGCTAAGGAGGATGTAGATGGATAGGTTTCTAGCTGGGAGGCATGACTATGTTGTATAACCTTTCTATTATGGATGAGTCATGTGACAGTTTGGATAGGTTCAGACACCACTAAGGGGATGCCCCTTCATTAGACAATTACTGCGAAGTGCCCAAAGGCCAAGTGATATTGTTTGACTTACTATAGATCATGTTTGTGAGAGTGATTTTGATGCTTCAAATCCTGATTAGCCACTAGTCACCGACACTAATGATGTTGGTAGCATAGATGAGCATGAGGAGTGGTGGTCAGTGACATGACCAGCTCTTGTGTTCCCCATGGATGTCCCTATAGGCGATGTAGGACTAGCACCAGATGAGGGAGATGAGCCAAAGGACAGAGCAAAGGATGCATGATATAGGCCATTAGATATATTTACTGATGTTATTGATGATGAGTATAAGTCAAAGGTTGATCCTGACTATGAGGACTAGAATGGAGGAGAGGAGGAGGATTACAAGGAGGATGAGTATTATGAGGAGGAGCTACCCCTGAGTGAAGGTGATGAGGTAGTGACTAAGGATCGGTATGAGCATGGGGAGTCCTCACATGCTTATAGGACTAGATCACATGTGGTAGCTATAGCATACATCAACACCTAGATTCAAAAAGAGGCTAGCACATCTTCCATGCCCACCAGAGAGGATGAGGTGGAAATTCCTCATGCATCTGGAGACATAGGTGATGATTTTTTTGATTTTACACATGTATTTGAGTATATTTATGTTTTGTATTTATATTTATATCATGATGATGTGTACTAATTGTGTACCTTGTCTATCTTGTAGGAGCAATGAGATACTAGAGAGATTTATGTCATCAAGATACCATGGAAATAGTGCCTACATCCATCGACAAGGAGGAGATGGATCCTGACTACGTGCCCCCATTGATCATGGAGGAGGAGCCAAAGTTGCTCAGACCTTTCATGAGGCTACAAGAAATGTATGAGAGTGTGAGGAGATGACTCCGTCATGTTGAGAGTGCAGGACAGTCATTACAGAGCTCAGGAAAGGTTGACAGACTACATGCTAAGCTAGCACAGGTATGAGTGGAGAGGGATCAGATGGTAGAGGAGTGTCTTGTGGTTGTTGGTTGAGTATAGGGTCTTGAGTATGCAGTTGGACTTGACGATTCACGGCCATGATCACACACGATTGTCTCACAATGTCTAGGGACTAGATCTCAAGCGCTAGAGCCTGAGGGGTCGAGTCCTCACAAATCTTGGTGATTTTATATATGATATTGAGATGTATATAGAATAATGATATATATACATGTGTATTTGATGTCGTTTTGTCTATTTGTGTTTGAATGTTAAATTTATTGTGATTAATTAAATGACTTATGGTAAAAGCATTTTTAATTAATGTCTTCATGATTTAATAGGATTGATGTGATCTAATGTAAAACATATATCGATTTTACTGTAGATAAAACATTGTTGATTAGAGAATATGTTTAAATTAAATACACCTATAACTCATATAATTAGGATCTAACTTTACATAACACAAGGGTGAATAGTATGAATCCTAAAGTAATTATAAAATGAACTTAAATAATTACTTTAGTGCTCTTGAGACAAACACAAGATTAGTTGTCAAGAATGAAGCAATGTGAAAGTTATTTAGAATGACATCAAACAACTTTAAACAACACTGCTTTATCAATCATACTATTCAAAGAGGTTAGAGGTCATACTAACATAAATGCACAACATTAATAGGTTCCTTAAGGGGTGTTTCATCAAGTTGTGTTAAGACATAAGTAAAAGACCCATAATTAGTATCAACTATGTAAGGTCCTAACCAATTAGGGCTGAATTTATGTTTTTTTTTCATTGTTAGTAGTGGTATTATGTTGATTCTCAAAAAGAGAAAAATAACCCTTACAAAACATTCTAGGGATGACATGTGTGTTGTGTTCTCATTGTTTGATGTGAGCTTGGAGATGTTCAAGAGCATTAATGTTCTTTTTGTCGAGCATCTCAAGTTGGTGCAATCATTGTTCTTTATAAGTGGCATCATCAATAAGTTATTGGAGAGCAATTCACAATGTAGGAATTTCTAACTCCAAGAGCATGATTGCATCAGTGCCATAAACAAGGTTATAGGGTGTGGTTCCTATGGATGATCTAACATTTGTTATATAAGCCCAAAGTGCATAATTTAATTGTGTATGCCAGTCTTTATGATGTTTGTTGATAGTTTTCTTGAGGATTTGTTCTAGAATCTTATTAGTGTTTTCAGCTTGTCCATTGGATTGCAGATAATACGGTGTGGAAAATCAATGTTTAGTGTTGAATGTTTCAAGAAATTTCTTGACTTTTTTATTCTTAAATGGGGTTCCATTGTTTGAAATGATTGTGGAAGGGAAGCCAAAGTGAGCAATTTGTGCTCCAATATGAAATGAAAAATTACTTTAGTAGTTGTAGAACGAAGAGGAATAACTTCCACCCATTTCATGAAATAGTTTGTTGTGGTTATGATAAACATATGTCCAGAAAAAGAGGGAGGTGAAAATTTTCCAATAAGATTCAATCCCCATACTAAAAAAATCCAAATGGGAACTTGGGCATGGAACTTAGAAGTAGGAGCATGAATCAAATTGCTATGTTCTTGACATTTGTGACATCATTTAACGTAAGTGAAGAAATCATTTTCCATATGTCTCCAATAATAACCGATATAGATAATTTTTTACACAAACATCTATCCTCCAAAATGACCTCCACAGGCACCAACATGAGCCTATTAAAGTGCTATAGGGATTTTAGAATCCTTAAGACATCGTAATAAGAGACCATTGAAAGATTGTCTACACAATGCATTGGCAAGGATCACATATTTAGTTGATAGTTTGCGTAAATGCTTTCGAGTGTTTGTTTTTGTAGGTTCAGGAATGATACCATCTTTTAAATAGTTGTAAATTGTATCGTACCATTCACACAAGTCATCTTGAGTTATTGGTAAAATGTCTTCTAATTGAGTATCAATTGAAGGTTTCATGATGGGATGGATAACAAAGGTGAAGTCTATGGTAGGATTGTGTGGGGATATAAGAGAGGTTGTACACGCCATTGCATTCACATGTCTATTGTGTTTTTAGGGGATATTATCAATGGTGAATGATTCAAACTTCTGTAATAGTTTCATTGTAAGATCCTTGTATTTTGATAACTTGTCATGTTTAGTTTGATATGTACCATTAATTTGTTTGATAACTAATTGTGAATCACCAAAGATCTTGATATGTTTAGCATCAATTGTTAAAGTAGCTTGCAAACCCATGATTAATGCCTCATACTCAATTGTGTTATTTGTGCATAGGAAACTTAACCGATAAGACAAGGGAAGAGGTTGTCCATCAAGTGGAATCAATACCACTCTAGCATAGGAAACTATTATACGCTTAGAGCCATCGAAATACAATTCCCATGTTTTAATATTAGCAGTCAAGACACTATCATCAGGAAAGGAGTTATGATTAGGTAGAGAAAAAGGGGAAGGAGAATTAGCTAAGTGATCGGTTAAGGCTTGTCCTTTGATTTCTTTTTGTGAAAAAAACTTAAGGTCAAACTCAGTTAACATCACCCACTTAGCTAAGCATCCAGAGAGGTTAGTTTTAATAAAATGATGTTTAAGAGGATGAAATTTTGTCATGACTTGTATTTCAACATTTAGTAAATAATATCACAATTTACTAGTAGCAAATATAAGAGTTAAGCATTGTTTTTTAATTGGTGAGTATCGAGTTTCAAAATCAGTTAAGGTTTGACTTTAATGTAATAAACAAGATGTTCTTTGTTGTGATTGTCTTTTTGAGCCAACAATGATGCAAGAGCATGGGTTGATGTGGCTATGTACAAGATAAACAGTTTGTTTGGCATGACAGGTTGTAAAATAGGTGGAGTTGCTAGGTATTCCTTTAAACTATCAAAAGCTTGTTTACAATCCACATCCCAATCAAAGGTACACCCTTTTAAAGAAGATGCATGAAAGGTAATGTGTGATCGGCTAAAGATGCAACGAACCGATGAATAGCTTGAATTCGGCCTTGTAACGTTAATAATTGAGAAATGTTCCTAGGAGGTGGCATGTTAATAATTGCATCAATTTTCTTTGTGTCCACCTCAACGCTTCTGTGAGATGTGACAAACTCCAAAATTTTACCACTATCTACGCCAAAGACACACTTTTTTTGGATTTAAGTGCATATTGTATTTGCGTATTCATTTGAAGACTTTCTGAAGAACATTTACATTGTCTTGTCTTGTTAAGGATTTAGAAAGGATGTCATCAACATAATCTTCCAAAATTTTGTGGATGTAATCATGAAAGATCAAGGTCATTGCTCATTGATAATTTGTGTTAGTGTTCTTTAAACCAAAGGGCATCACAACCCAACAAAATGTTCCCTAAATAGTGGTAAAGGCAGTTTTGTATTGATCTTGAGGATTAATAAAGATTTGATTATAACCAAAGAATCCATCCATGAATGACAACAAAGCATGTCCAACTATTGAATCCATGATCATGTCAATATTAGGAAGCGGAAAGTCATCCTTTAAAGAAGCTTTATTCAAGTCACAAAAATTTGTACATATCCTAATACAAATATCAGGTTTAGAACTATGACAATGTTTGAGATCCAAGGAGAATAATCAATAGGTCAAATGAATCCTACATCAAGGAGATTTTCAAGCTCTTCTTTAACATGCAAAGCTATGTTAGGGCACATTTTTCCTATATTTTGACGAATGGGTTTAGCATTTTTAGCAAGAATGATGTTGTGGGTCACAATTTCCGGTCAATTCCTGGCATATAAGAATATTTCCAAGCAAAAATTTTATGAAATTCATGAAGTAAAGTTCTAGTGTCCTCTTGTTCTTCATCATCAAGGCACTTCCCAATCTTAATAATTTTGTCCTTATCATCAATGTCCATTGGCACATCAATTGTATCTCCTAAAGGGAGTGCATTTGATTTAGGAACCTCACATTCATGAGACTCTTCAATAATATCACTATTGTTTTGTTTGGTAATGATTGTAACATAGGTAACCTATTTCATGGAAGTAGCAGAGGATGTGTTATCATAAACTCCTAACATTTGTTTGAGAGTTCCATCGCTATCAATATACTTCCATGACGGTGGTAAGTTCATATCAAGCAATTCAGTATGTTTGATTGTGTGTTGGTGTTTTGGTTGACATGTAATATTGTTGATGTTCAAAGATGGTTGTTGAGTAGCTTTTGTAATTTTAGAGAAAGAATATCCCAATCCAATTTTTGTCTCATGTATTAGGTTTGATAGGAACACAAATGCCTTGTTCGTGTTTTCCACACCTTTTTCTAGTATATCCTAATTGTTTCACAAGTTCATAGCCTTTGCCACCGAGTCTTTCCATTTCTTTCAAAGTAGGCATGGATTGATAATCTATCTCATCAAAATTTGTTTTGTATGTTGCATTTTCTTCCAAAGTAGAAGAGATAGATGTTTGAGAAGATTGTTCAAAATTTTGAGTGGACATGATGGTTGGTTGTTCTTGTTTCTCATCTTTCTTTTGTGTGATTATATATTTTCCCATAAATGAAGGTGTGAATTTAAAGGATCCCCAATCATCACCAAATAATTTAGATGTTGATTCCTCAACATTGTGTTCAATTTCAAGAGGATCTATGTTGGATGTTGGAATTAAGGTTTTTAAAGGACTTGTAGCTCCTTTCTCAAGGTACAAGAAACTTTTAGGCTCAGGGTCTATTTCAGCTTGATAAATGTGATTGTCATAGAAATATTTCATGATACAATGAAGGGTCAAAGGCACTACATTCATCTCATGAATCCATGTTTTTTCTAAAAGAAGGTTATACGAAAGATCATAAGGCATGACATGAATAGGATTTTGCAAAGTAGCCACCCCAACCATAATAGGTAAAGTGATTATACCAAGCATTTGCTTTGTTGTATTGTCAAATCCTTGAATGGATACAGAATTACGCATGATTTGTGACTTATCAACGCGCAATCTATCAAGGAGATTCAGCATTAAGGGTGGAATCATTATTGATAAGGGTTCTTTTGATACCTATGTGATTCAATTGAGAAATTATCATAAAGGATTCATTTTGTTTTCATGACTCTAAAGGAGGGAGTTGATATTGATGGAAGGTAATATCTAGATTAACTTTGTTCATTCCATGGATTAAAGCTACCACATCATTCAGAGTAGTACCTAGAGAAACTACAATTTGTTGTAAGGTTGTTTGAAGAATAGTGTGGTAATTTGGTGAGTTATGAAGTAAATCCCAAAGGGAAATCTTTGCAAGAATTTTCTTTAATTTTTCAACAAGATCATACTCCTTTGTGTGTGGGAGGAAATGAGGAGCGCTAGGAAGATTGGGTAAAGGTAAAGAGGGTGGGGTTGGTTGTGGCGGTTAGAGGTTGTTTCGCGTACTATATGTATGAGCAATAGTAACATTACTTCATTGTTGCAACACATTGGTTTTAGGTGGGTAAAGAGTGTACTAAGGTTTATTGGAAGGATGAAATTTATGCAAGGGTGGGTAAAGAATGAGTTGGGGTTGAATCACGTTAACATCCTTAGTTTTAGATTTCTCAGAACAAACCTTAGTAGATGATTTGAGTGAGATGAAGTCCTGAAGGGAGTAATCTAACAAGTCCAAGTCATCATGACTAAAAGGTTTGAGGGATAAGTTATCGTTATTTAGTTTAAGCTATTCAAGATAAGAATTATAGATGTTAACATTCATTATTGTGGGTTGGTCACAACAAACCTTAGTGGATGACTTCTTTGAGATGAAGTCTTGAAGGGCTTCATCTAACAAGTCACAATCATCACAATCAAGAGGTTTGAGGGATAAGGTATCATTAATTGGTTTAGATTTCTCATTGCAAGCATTGGAGGATGAGGTGAGTGAGAGGAAGTCTTGAAGAACTTCATCTAACTTATCGACATCATCACTACTAAGGGGCTTGGATGAGATGTTGTTTCTAATTTGAATCATTTATTTGAAAGGTTGTTTTGATGTTTTTGTTTTTGTGTTTCTATGTATCGATGAATCTGATCTAAAAGAACTAGGAATGAATACTAAAAAGGAAATTTGCAAAAATCTAAGACTATCCATAAATTCCATGAAAGAAAATGATGCTTATGCTAATGAAACAAAAGATAACTGAACTATGACAGAAAAGAAATTGCAAGAAACATATATGTTCAAAGTAATAAACTTAATTCTAGAAACTCTGATTCAAAAATTGTAGTGGGACTAATTCACCCAAGATAGCGAATGAGTCCTAGGGGAGGTATTTTTTAGGATTTTTCTTTTTTTTGTTTACTTTTCTGACTGGTTTTCAAGCCTGTATAATGCAGATAAGAATTGAAGATATTTTTTTTTGAAATGAAGTAATGCAATAATGAACTCTAAATGATACTTTCACTAATGCAACTTTAAGAAGCCCTAGGATGCAAAAACAATGCAAAATACAATGCAATTAAGACCTAGGATGCAAATGTAAATGCAAGTCAGAATGATATGATGTTCAATATGAAGTTTCACCAAAATTATTTGTAGATTTTTGGGTGTGAGGCTTATAGACTACTCTTGCACTCTTAGGATGTTTCACCTAAAAGGAGAGATAAACCTCATGAAAAATAAAAGTGGTTCAATCAAATTAAGATGTGTATGATGTTATTAAGGCTAAATGGAATGATCTAAGTGCAACTAAATGAACTATTTGACTGATTATGAATGCAAATACTAAGATATATGCAACGTTTGAAAACACTATGACATTTGCAAAAAGCTTAAAATGATGAATGACAATGTAAATTAAACTAAATAGAAAGTTAAATCTCAGAATGTGTCCACTTTCAAATTTTTGTAAATTCAAGTTTCTACTCGGCACCTTAACACCTATACAACACTTTCTAATGGAAACCTGAATTGAGATCTTAGGAAATTCCTTCAAAATAGCTTAAAATTGTTTGTCTAATGGGGGGTTTTCCTTGGTCAAACCCCTAGTTGGGTAATTAAACCTTGAATGGAGAAAAATTTGCATAAAACCCTGGCCTTAGATGTGTTAAAGACTAGGAAAGTCTGAAGTGTGTCAAAAACCCTATTCTATTGTGCAAGAATAACAAATGCAAATGTGATTTGAAAGATGCAAGATCTCAACCTTAGAAATCTCACAATGCATAAAAAATGGAGATAAAATGACATGCAAATAGAATGTAAATGATTTTTAAACCTTAATCTAAAGATAGAGAAGTAATGGAAGATGGAATCACTTTGAAAACAAGTCTTTAGGTGTGATTTGATGGCTAGTTGCATCTACTCAACCTAGATTTCTCCATGATCCACCATAGGAATTCATCAACAACCCTTTGTAATGTTGAATCTTGATCAAAAAGTGAGCTTCAAGACCTACAAAAACCCTAGTTTGCTACCCTAAAACTTCAACTTTTCTAATTAAACTTTGTTGTAGAAGACTTAAATTTAGAAATTGCTTTTGTAAAATGACTAAAAATGAGTATTTATAAGCAACAACACCTAATTTTCTTGTTATTTAGACCTAAGAGGCTGACATTCATTGAAAAATTAAGTTGAATTAATTGAATTTTTGCTAAAAATTAAAATTTCCCTCAAAAGGGACTCATTCGCCACCCTTGGCAAATGGGTCCCACTAGAGGGGACTCATTTTCCCAAGGTGGAAAATGGGTCCCACCAGTGGTTTTTGAAGGTGGGTTTTTGGGATATAGATGAATTGAATGTTGTTTGTTGAGATTTGAGTGATTCCTCAGGTAAAATGGGCCTCTAGATCAAAAATAATGTGTCTTAGGGGCCTATAAATGTTGTTTTGAAGGATAAATGATGTAAGGGGACTCAAAAGTAGGTCCAATTTGGCATGAAATTGTCTCTTTTCTCAAGAGGGTCCAATTTTGTACAACACAAATATCAAAATATTTTGCCTCATATACCATAGATAATATTTCATTGAAGGATAATTAACATGTAGATGTAATGTCAAGTGTAGCTTCCCTTATATCCCTTGATGATACTTCAGTAGATTTTTGATTTAACATTTATAATCTCGCATTACCATAAATCACCAATAACATAAAATATGAGATAATATGTCATATATGTAAATTAGATGAATGGTTTTCATGCATATTTCAATACTTGAGTGATCCAGAATTTTTCCTCAACCTACTATGAAGAAAACTCATGCTCATCTTCAAAATCCTACAACACAATACATATTTTTTCTAATTTTCTATATCAAAGATCATATAATTATCCTTCTTCCTTGCCTTAATGATTCAAAGTTCCATGTGGACCTTAAAGAAGCTCATTTAGGTGCTTTTAGAGGACACTTTGGTGGTCAATTTATAGTTCAAAACTAAATTTGTATGGGATATTATTAGAAAATCATGGAACAAGATTTTTTTTTCCTTTGTTAAAAAATTCCCTAAGTGTCTATATCATAGCAATTTGATTCATGCTCCTACTCATGAACTTTGTGCCCAAGTACCTATTTAGCCATTTTATGTGTGGGGTTTGGATCTTATTGGGAAGATTTCTCCTCCATCATCTTTAGAGAATACCTTCATCATCACAACTATAGATTGCTTCATGAAGTTGGTCAAGGTAGTTCCTCTTCATTCCATGATGGCTAATATTATTTTTCATTTTATCTTAGACAACATAATATCAAGATTCTATATTCCTTCAACTTTAATCATAGATAATGGCACACCATTTAAAAGCAAGGAATTAAATATGTTTTTTTGTAAAATTTTCACATACGTCATTTTTTGACACCATATTATTCTCAATCAAATGGCCAAGCAATGGACAAAACAATTGAACAAATTTTGTGAAAAAATAGTTAATAAACATAATAAATATTGGTATACTAAGCTCTTTTATGCATTATGGACTTACTGCACAACTATTCATATGGGTACAGGTAATACTCCATACAACCTTGTCTATGGTGATGATGTTGGTATTCCTTTACAATTGAAATTTAGCTCATTACAAATATTTCTTAGTGGCATTATGGATGATAACTCTTATCAAGGAAAGCAACTTCAACAACTTGAAATTCTTGATGAACAGTGTATAAATGCTCTCAAACATCTTCAAGCTTATTATAAGAGTATGCAATGAAAGTATAATGATGGCATTATCCACTAGTCATTTCAAAAAGGTGACTTGGTGATATATGAGAATCAACATAATGTACATGTGGAACTAGGGAAAAATGAATGTTTAGTCCAAAGTTGATAGGACCTTATGTCATCAATGAAAATTTTGGATTAGGAGTATACAAGCTTTCTATGATACACAACACACCTCTCATTGAACCTATCAAAACTTTGCATTTGTATATTTTTTTTTGCATAATATCATCTCTTTGAATAGTATGTTGTATCGTAAAGCATTTTGGTTACATTAGATAGATATTCTTTTCTATTTTATCTCACATTGCTTCATTCATGACACACATTGGTGTGTCTTGGATTATTAGAGTAATTTTCTTAATTGATTATTACTTATTATGCATACTATTCAATAATTGGTGTGTCATGTTTTTGAAAAGGAAAAAGCAAGTTTTACAGGGACCTGAAACCGCAGAGTTTAAACAACAAAAGATAACAAAATAAGTCCAAACGAACATACAGCTGTCCCACAAAGGAAACGACAGGAAAAAAGACAACAGGGTCCAAAAAAGGACCACCCAAAAAAACCAGAAACAACAACGACCGCACTACTCCAAGGTGTTCAGCAACTCCTCAGCCTCCATTTCAACATCCTTCATATCCTGTAACCCCTGCTTGAGGATTTGAGCCATATGTGACGAAGTCAGGGTATTCCTCTTAGTGTTAGCCCGGGTACGAGTTGAAATCCCTTCACCAGCAGATCTGCAGCCACCTCTGTCTGTGTCCAAATCCACAACCAACGAACCCTTTTGATTTTTTTTGAGCTTTTCCACCATAGCATTGATGATGATGGTGTTATGCCTGGCAATTTTGTGATTGTTTTCCATCGTGGCCCTAATATTTTGGCCTATCTTGGATATATTGTACTCGATACTGGTTAATCTTTCCTCCTGCGAAAGCTGTCTTTTCCTTGGTAAGGGGGTTTCCTGTCCTTTAGTCTCTTTACAACTCCAACTCATCTTCTGCTCCAAATCCATGACCCTGTTGCTTAGGTCCATATTACGGCCTTTCAAATCACAGATTTCCTTCTGGGTCCACTTGAGAACAGTGAAAAGACCATCCGTACTTTTCTCCACCACACTAGATCAAAACTAGATCATTATAAGAGTTTAATTATCAAAACTAGATCAAAATTGTGCATCTAATTTAATAGGTGTGTGCACTTAATCAATAATTACACCGTTTAAGTAGACAATTACATTTAGATGTTTAATTAAATCACATTTTTATATTTACATATATCAATTAGATCATTGTAGAATAACAAGATTGTTTAAGAGATCACAATTATATTCAATTTGACATATATAGAAATGTAATGTGCATAACACAAAACAAGTAAAACATGCTTATATGTATACATATTAGGGCATCTATATATACATCATATCACCATGATGAAAAAATGTGGTGTTTCATACAAACATATTTATTATTTAGTATTCCTATGACTACCAAACTCCTCAGGACTTGGTGATGGTGGTCAACATGAGACACTAGATCATGAGTGGCTCTCAGAGCTACTCTATTCCAATACAATCCATAGCTCACCTCTCATCTCAACATTAGCCACAATTTTTGTTGTGTGCTATTCCTAAAGACTCTCTCTCCACCCATACCATACTAATATTGTCTCATAAAATGTTTTGCACCTTGCTCACAGTAGGAGCTCAATCTCTCTAGCTCCTACTATAAAAAAGATAACACTTATATATCATCCTCCATGGTGATATAGGATGAAATAGGTTGCATGATTCCCTATACTCTATAGGGGCCAATGCTCAACATATACTGGTTGATGGGGGCATCTTAGGAATCATATATGATAACACTATTAACCCATGAATTTGAGATAATCTTGGGTACCAACTATAAAAAGAATGCACAAATAGAACAACATCAGATAGATCAACACGATATAAAAACATAAATCTAAGTATAATTATTAGAAAAATATAAAGTGAACATCATAACATATTGAATATAACTTGGATCACTAGCTTGCTAGTTGAGATCTTGACATGCCACTATAGTGCCCATTTCTAGACTCCCTCGAGGTCTTAGGGGTATGGTATATATATAAATAGTCTGTCCATGCTCATAGGTGGGTGGTCTCTCAGGTTTCACAATATGTTCTTGTGATACATAAGGATCAAACATTGGTCTCTCCTAAGAGGAATCTCTATATTCCTCATTCTCCTTTGGACATCCCACAACTGCTACAACTTACTTTTGATCCTCATCATCATCTCCTCATGTATCTTCATCATCATTGTTATCCTCATCCTCATCCTCATCCTCATGATCCTCTCAATACTATGACCATGGCCTACATTTGTCAGTTGGATGTTCACTAGGGAATATAGGATTTGTACATGTAATCTCCCACCACCTACTATACGATATAGTAAATTTCATTTCATTTACATTAGATTCAAGCTGTATGTCCTCCCAATCATATAAATCACTTAAAGGGATGTTTTTGATGGTAGGACAAGAGTGCTATCACAATAGTGGTTTACAATTCCTGAGAGGAATGAATTTTAGCTGAAATCACATATTTTTAGAAAATATAATGATTTAAGCCTTAAAAAGTTCCATTTTAAGGATTCCAATTGAAGAGGGTTTGATCAAATCACCTTAGATGAAACCCCTTTGGATAAAACCTTGCTAGTTTTAAACCATACCTATAAATGCATCTCCTTTACACCTATCAAAATGCTGATAAAAAGTCACTTTTGATTTAGCTTTTGGGGGATCAAATGAATTCATTTAAAATTTATTTCAAATGATTATGGTATTCCTCAAAAAAATCTATCCAATGAATATAATTTTAATATGTTTTGGTTTTGTTATGTATTTGTTTTTTAAGTTTGATTAAACATAGGTTTTTCATCGAAAATGAATTTCTTTTTTCTTCAAATGTGGAAAAATAGAAGATTATCAAAAAAAAAATTTGAAAAATATGAGTGCACTACATACTGAATTCCTTGATCCAACAATAAAATAAATAAAAAATTTGACATATACAAAAAAAGTTACGCGTTATACGGTTGCACTGTGTCTGAATTGTAATTTGTTTGACTTTGAAACTTGATTAAGGAAAAAATATTCAATAAAAAACTATCTAACCAAGTGGAAGCACTAGATATCAGAGTTACAAATCTAAATTTGAAAGAATTCGAATTTTATCCTTCATGGAAAAAGTTATGTGTTATACTGGCCATTTTTAAAAATGTTGTTTTCTCAAAAAATTAATTTTCATGGGAGATGGAAAAAGAAGTGCAATTTGATTCCAAAAATTTTGAAAAAAATATTTTTAGAATCTACAAACAAAATTTGATGAGACTCTAGTTTGCACCATCTTCAAATTCTTCACGGTTTAGCCGCTATAGGTGCCCGAATGTGAAGATTTAGTTAAAAATAATAATTTCAGTGTCCTATTTGGCCAAAAATTGTAAACCACTATTATAGGATCACTGACAAGCTATATCATATGGTTTGGTTGTGTTGTGAGTCAATCTCAAATAGGTTGGTTGAATGATAAGTTTCACCTAAGGTTGACCAAAATATGTCATCACATAATCATTATAGAATGGAATAATACTATACTTATATGTAACAACAAATAAGTGATCCCTCCCCTACTATTTACTCTATTCCTTAAGAAAGAGTCTAGAAGACTATAAGAAAAACCCTAAAAGATATCCTATATTACATACTAGTATGATGAGGTTAATTTTTGAACATTTCAAAAATATGTTGGCCCTTGCTAACCTGGATACCTCTTCGGTGTCTGAGGAGGATGACACTGAACCTAGTTGTTCAAGGAACAAACTTAATATGAGTCTGGCAAGGATGGTCCTGGATCTACCCTCTATCCATACTGGCAAGAAAACCCAAATCCATAACCCCCAGTCTATTAAAGTATTCCTTACTTCTGAGTGTGGATGCTCTACTCCCATAGCCAAAGGTGCTGGAAAGAACTTCCCTATCAAAAACCTTGTTTCGTATTCTGAAGACTCTCTTGATTCTGAGGACTTTGGTGCAAATAATAATTCTTCCTCTGTTGTCCCATCGACAGATAGAGATGTTAGAACTGGGTCCCCTAGAGCCTCTAACCCTGCTAAAAGTTGCCTCAATCTTGATAGGGAGCCTTATGTTGATTTTCTGGGCATAGCTAGGAGTAATGTTGTGGACCATTTTAGAATGTCAAAATGGGTCTTTCATGAAATTAATGACCTGAAAATAAAAAATTGGGCCAGAGTAAATTGGAAGAAGTGGGAGCTAAGGTTTCAGAGTTATGCAAGAAGGATGAAGAGCGTAATGAGAACACTGCTAGTAAAGAGATCCAGGACAATGCGGGTAAGGACAAAAGGACATAAATTGATTTGGAAAAAATAAAAAATGTTATGAAGATAATTACTGAACATAATAATAGAATGGCAAGACATAATGCTATCATTATCAACGCTATGATTGAAAAATTGGATAAAGCTCAATAGGGGTCCTTGGTTGTTGATTTGGAAGAGGTGAAAGATAAAAACCAAGAAGAGGACATTGGGATTTCGAAAAGAACCAGAGCTAATTTGAAAAGGAAGGCACCTCCCATGCCACAAATGATTCAAACTTTCAAGAAGGGTGTCCAAGATATGCAGGATCTAGAGCCTGAGACTGAGATTGTTCTGAAGACTCTGGATTAGTTGCTGTAGGTTTTTTGGTCTGCTTTTTGGTTGGATTTTTTATTATCCTTTCTGGCTTTTTTTGGCTGGTTGCTGGTTATTCTGGTTTTTTCTTTTATAGCATCCTGTTTGATTCATTGGATTTTTTTTTCCTTTCCTATCTTTTGTTGTAAACTTTGTGGTTTCAGGTCCCTGTAAAACCCATTTTTTTCTTAATCAAAAACAAAGAAGTGATCTCATGCATCCTAGCAAACTTCTATGGTGATCTTTCCCAATCCTACAAGATCCTATAAGGTGTCCAAATGATGTCCTCATTGTCTAGTCGATCAAAAGTGACATGCAAGTTTAGTAAATATCCATACTACCAATGTCTCCTAAGAAGATAATAAAAGACACTAGGATATGTTTATGAACAAATTTACCAAGATTATAATATAAGTGTGTTAACATACTTCCCCCCCTAAAATATTGTTTGATGGTCCTAGATTGCTCATATCATATGGACTAGGCCCCCATCTAGGTGGGTTCCTCCCCTATTTGGTGAAACAACCAATGTTACAATAGTGATCAAAATCCACCGACGAAGTCAAACATCATCACCTACATGTAGTAACCATCGAACTAGAATCTAGACCTTGCTCTCACATGGTATATCATGGCCAATGAAGTAGCATTAATCCTTAAGGATCTCGTATGTAGTCCACCAATCATCATGTCTAATGCTCCTCCTTTGAATGGGTAATTGAATAATCTAATATGCATCCTCCAATGTAATCATCATCTCTCCCATCGGAAGACTAAAGGTAGAAGTGTCTACATCTCACCACTATATTAGTACTATTAACATAGTGTAATGGTACCTCATCATGGGCATGATGTATATATAATAAATTCCAATTGCACATAAATGTTATGTCTCTACAATGATAATATATGTATCCTAATTTTGAAGAAAGACCCATTATTAAAATTCTATTTGAAAGATAGATAAGTGTTAAACATAACAATTCATTTCTTAGAGCTTTATGCCCAATCAAGAGTGCTCTTATTGGTCTAGGGTGCACGTGTCGGACTAGGGTTCACAGAAAGGTCTAGGGTGCCCATGATGTTTTAGGGAACCCTATTTATAGAAAGTAAAATAAAAAATAAATTAAACAAGACTTAAAACCACATGGAAATTAAAAAAATAATCCACCTTTCATACTGATGTGCCATGTCTAATGTGCTGCCTTAGGGTGTCAAGTCTCAAAGCCTACTATATTGGTTGTAGTTGTGGTATTTTTTCTCTAGATTTGATGGTCCCAGTTCTCTAACCTCTTAGATTGTAAATGTGAAAATGAATGTCAAAAGGTAAAAATACATATCACTTATAGAAAAATTTAGTACTATTATTTTCATAGCATGCTCTCTGAAAATAAATATAACTTGAGTTGCAACCACCAAACTTTAGTTTCATCTATTGCAGAGGAACTATCATATTACTCTTGTTCATATTATGTTTTTTATTTTTCTATGGTGTTATTATTTCATGACCCTCTCACAAGAATTCTTGTCCAAACCCTAATCAACTTGATGTGGTTCCTAACATTGTGGTTTTGCAGATTACTACATTTGGGGCTTTGTTCTCTTATCTGGTGAATAATCTACATCCTCTACAATATCATTTTTGGGTATCCTTTATGATATGATCTAATTTTAGTACTTTAGCTTGCATATGCTCATAGTTTCATATGAATGCTATAGTGGGGGCTAAATGTAGTGTTAGAAATTTTACTTCCTTTTAGGTGAAAGTATAATTTTATGCTCTCTTTAGAATTGGCTTCAACGACCCTTTACATCAATGCATTTTAGACATTCCCTATCCCTAAAACCTCTTATCAACCCAGAAGAAAGTGTCTTATTGATTAAATATCATAAAATTAACTCTCACAAGTGCCCTCACCTTGTAGAAGTTTTGATTTTTGTAGACTCAAAACACTCAAACCAAATTTTTTTGAGTGTGAGAGAGACATTTTAGGGTGCACTACACCATAGACCATCTATTTTTCCTGACAAATTTGATTTCCCATTTTTTCAGTCTCTAATTTTAGGGATGAAATTTCAAATTTGGGGCTTGGTGGTAATTTAACCTTAAAAACTCAAATTTAAATGAGTCAACCTAAAATTTATTTTATCCTTAGTTCCACTATATAAACATGAATTATTATTTCAAAATCAAGGAGAGGAATCATAAAACAATTATATTTTGCGAAAAAAACATTTGAATTTATAGGTTTTCAAGAGGAACTTCAAATTCGATAGAGTTTCTATAATGATTGCAGTTTGATGCTAATGAATGAACATGATGGATTCTAGGATTTGGATATTTCTTTCATCATCTTCAACAACCTAATGAATTTTTTTTAGAGTTTTCATATCTCTATGCTTGATCAACTTGCTTCCCTAAGCAAGGTATTGTTACAAGTATTTTATATTTTCCTAAGGGTATTTATTTTATCTTGGGTATATCTCATTTATACATCATTGAGGAATCCTTGTCGAACACATTTTAGTAGAGTTTTTAGCATTTTATCTCATTATAGTCATAGATGTACTTAAGGTTAAGAATACATGTGCACATTATTTTAGTCAATAAACTGGCTATTCATGGAGGTAGAAATACCAAAAGGGGGATTTGACTCAGGAAAAATCCTTTATAACCACCCCTGTTATCCCTCTTTGTTATGATTTCTACAGGTTTAGATCCAAAGATGGAGATTTCATAGCAAGGTTGCAAAAAGTAGACTTAGAATTTGAGGCTTGTGGAGTTCGATCCAAAAATGGAGGAGCACAGTCTAGGGTGCACTACACCCTAGAGTAGCTATTTCAAACTCAAATTATTGTCATAGGTGCACAATAATCTTCCATTTCTAGATTTTATTTTCTTTTTCAATCAATTTC
Organism: Sequoia sempervirens; assembly: GCA_007258455.2. NCBI lineage: Eukaryota > Viridiplantae > Streptophyta > Pinopsida > Cupressales > Cupressaceae > Sequoia > Sequoia sempervirens. The sequence continues at coordinate 30,160 of VDFB02325710.1, forward strand.
CAAGGTAATAAAAGAACCGGATTTAGGGCACATTATCTCTCCTCTTAGTTTATTATCTAATCGCATACCCTTGATGATTTGGATTCCAATATTAATTGGAAAAGGATTGATCTTAGTGAGCTATACACCAGTCCTATGATTCTTTTTTCCACTTAAAAATCATCCTTCATATCTTTATAAAAAAAATTGATTTATTTATCTAATATCATTTTCATTCATTTTTCATGTACCTCCTTTCATCTTGATAAGGACTGTAGCACAAAATTATAACATATTTTGAAAAACTCTTGATATATCCATTCTTTCACTTTTACCATAAAATGTCATGCCATAGACCATATATCACTACTGAGCTCATATCTTGGAGAAAATAGGCTATTCCCATGCAAAAAAGTCCTTGGAGGTCATATCCTAAATCATTCATCCAATAATCCCCATGTCCATATCTCCCACCTAATAATCATTCATCCTTATCATAAGACATGGTTTTCCCTCACGATCAATTCAAAGCTTCAAATTCACCTATCCAAACATCCCTCTATAATCCATCAAATCCTAAAAGTAGTCCATCCAAATTTAACAATCCTAATTCATACAATCTTTATATGTAATCTACCATCATCCTAAACATCCCTTGGTTTTGTTCCTAGCCTTATTATAGAACTTAATCCATATTAGTAACATTATCATCAAGATATGTCTTTCCCAATCCTCACATTATTTTTGGTATATATATCCTTCACATATCATCAACATTATTAATCATTCAATTGGTTTTCAACTTGACTAGGGGAATGATCATGTTTTTCTTTATATCATTATGCATTATTTCTTCCTTTCTTGTGTGCATATTTCATTAATGTGCATTTTTGTGGTCCTTATTGTATATTGCATTCCCAATACATCAACTACATAAATTAACACAAGTGAACACCAAAAATAAACATATTCTATTGAATATTTAAACAGCACACTTGGAACATGCACTTTAACGCAAAAACATAATAACTGCATCAGCCTTGATAACATATAGTAAAAATAATCCTTTACCATTGTGAAGTTTTTATTATCACCCATGACTTGTCTTATGTGGGATGTTTTCTCCCTAAAAAAAACATGATCTAAATCCATTCTTTAGTATTTTGCACACATGTAAAAGATGTTACTTTTGTGTGTCAATTGACAATTGCTTGTCCTTTTTTTGGTTTATAATTTTCTTCTTTGGAGGTTTTCTCTTGATTTATATTTTGAACCTGTGAACGGGTGAAAATGCATGTTAGAAAATGAGAAGCAAACAAAAAAGTGCAAATAACAACTATAAACACCCTACACCTCAAGATTGGCCTAGTTGGATTCAAAAACAAAGTAAAGATAACAAATGGAGCTGATTTACGTTGTCTTGAATCGATCCTTTGGTTGGCCCTTGATTTTTGATGTTGTGTATGCTCCTTGGATGGAAAAAGATGCAAGTGTGGGATGCAAGATGGATGGAAAATAGGTGATAATTGACGCAAATGTGAATATTTTGGCTAAGTATGGCTCAAATGAAAAATTTGCAAGAGTTTGGCTAGCATATTGATTTTCTCCCCAAAATGAGAAAAAAGAGGGGGTATTTATAGAGAATTTTGAATTCTCTAGATAAATGGATGGTTGAGATTAAACCAACAGGGCAAAGATGTAGGGCTATGGTGAGTTGAGAACTCACAAGCCCTCACATATTGACATGTGGCATGTGAAGTGGCTTGAGAAAGATAATGTGTAAATGAGCTGGAAGGAGAGTACATGACATGGAGGTACTACATAGTACCTTGGGATTTGGACAAGATCTCCTCATAAAGGAGGCCCTCCTCCCCATGTGAGTGAGAGGACATGTGAGGAATTAAAAATTCCTCAAATATCCATATGGGAATGAGAGAAAGAATTTAAAATTCTTTGAAATGCATTGGGGCATTAAATGTGAATTAAAAATTCACATAGGGAAAGGGGTGCCTCTCTAAGAGGAGAAAGTCTGTAATAAGGTTGACTTAGGACACATTCCATAAATGACAAGGAGATTAGGCTGACCTAATTAATTGATTAAGGTTGTGCAAGTACCTGATTAGACAAATTAATGACATATTAGAGGCAAGTGGGAGATTAGGAAGAGTTCGCATGTGGCTTGATGTGATAAGTCAAATATCACATGGGAAAGAGAAAAAATAAATTAATATTCTATGGATGGATAAAAGGAATTAAAAATTTCTTGAGAGGTTGATTAGGCTAGTTAATGAAGGATTAGAGGAAGGTTAGGTGGCTAAGAGAGATTAGAGGCCAACTTGCAAAAGTTGGAGGATGTGACACATCCTAATCAAGAATTAGGCATGTGCACATCCCTAATGATGAAATTAGGAGAATAATTAGGATTAAGAAAGGGATGTGACATGTGAGGAATTAAATAAATGTCATATTTATTTAATTTATTTGATAAAAAAGAGGATTAAAGAGATAAGGTATTTATTTGTTAATCAAATACCTTAGGTGTTTGGCAGAATTAAGGTTATTAATTAAATAATAGCGATATTACTTAATTAATGCAAATAAGGGGATGCTTAGACGAAAGGGGATAAATTTGGATAAATTAAGTGTCCAAATTTAGGTGTCTACAGAACCATACTATTCCTAATCAAGGTCATTGTGATCATTTCATATCATGGTGTTTTTTGGATGGTATACATTGGGACAAGGTCCATTGTTTCTATGTGCCATTCATTTTGGTTATCTGATCACAAATCTAGACCAAGAGCATCACACACCTTGTGAGTTTTGGAGACAAGCTTTCTTTGTTGTTTACTTGATGGTTAATTCATGTATTCGATACATTGTCACCATGGTCTTATAAATCCTAGTGCATAACATTCATTTTTAATTTAAATAAAGGTTTCTAAAATCAAGTCAACATAACACGTCATCATTTCATCCATATGCATGCTTCTTACATGTATCTTCTATTTTTTTCTTCATTTTCCATCTTTTATTTGACATTTATTCCTTCATATTCCTTCATAAATAATCTCTCTAGAGGACATCAATCATCCCACTTTTCTAATTTTCTATATCTTATTTGATTTGTGTATTTTATCTTTATCTTCTCTACTTTTTCTTCTTAGCTACTTTCCTTTTCTTTTAAACAATGTTAGTTCAAACATTACTTCAAAGGGAAAAATATATAAACTAAATTATTCCATCTAACTATAATAATCATCTTGTCATTAGCTATTCATTAATTACATTCATATTCCATATTATTTTTTAATCATTTATTAATCATCACATTCATCATTTATTAATCATCATTTAAGTTAGCATTTATTAATCGTTAATCATTTATCATTTATCAAATCATTTATTAATTTACTATTTATTAATATTCCACATTATCCATTTAATTGATATGTTAATTATTTAATTAAATGCAAACTAGTTAATGAAGAAGAGAGGAAAAACAACACTTCCACATCTCTTATCCAAATTTTAAAATCCATATTACAAAGACTCCAAAAACTCCCAAATTGACAATTACTTGTGTCGATGTAAATGATTACAATTGCACAACAGTATTACTCAAATTTGAAAACAAAACAAATAACTTTATTATTTAGATTTCACAAAATCATACATTATAGACCATTTCTCCAGACAACTTCATATCCTCTGTATTCTTCTCCTGTGACGTGGACTTTCTCTCCAAATCTGCACCTCATGATCTTACATATGGTGCGTTCCTTCCTCCTTTTCACTACACTCCCCTAATCCGTGATGCCAATCTGCATGTTATCTTGCTTTCAAATTCAAATTAAAGTCCCCTGTTTGGCCACGACTCTCCATATTTCTCATGTTGCATCTCTTTTTAAATTTGTTCTATACTGTGCATTTTATATGGCATGTCCTTTATTCATATGGACAAGTCTCTTTTGTCATGCGCCCCCTTTCACTACTCATGGCGCCCCATCATCTCTCTGTAACCGCTCTCCTTCTAGATCTGTATTCCTTCACGTATACCAAGCTCAATCAAAATCAACTCCCTCGACTTAGTTCTATTCTGTAACCCCGCACATGTTTCCCAGTTAGCGTGGCATATTCAGGTTTTGAATATCCATTAATTTTAATTCCCACTCTAGCTGTGAATCTGCCATATTCAATTCTGAAGCCTCTCCCTTATCATGGCATATTCCATATTCTCTTTCGACCTACCTTTTATTTGGCTAGCTGCCTATAAAGACTTCCTTCGTCCATGTTTTGTTCAATGTGCTAAGATTAGCATTAACACTCAGGCATACACTTCCCTGCATTATTGTTGACGCCACCATCTTCCTTGGCTGCGCAGGGATTTCTTTCTCCTTGGCGTGGCTTCTTACCCACGCAGCCCTCCCCCACTTCTCTTTATGTCGCTCTATTAGGGGAGAGGGGTTCATAGTGGAGCGTGGTTCAATAGTGGGGATAGAAATAGTCTTTAGTGGGTCCCATAGTAAAGCACCTTAATATTCAATTGCAAAACACTTTTTATCCATAAAATAACCAAACTGACAAATCATGTGATGCCACGTGAGTGCACCAATAAAACATGACTTAGTGCACCACTATCGGTCTCACTTTTTTTTGGGCCTTTTTTGAATACCTAAACAAAAAGCATGTTGATGTGGCATCATATTGATGATGTGACCCTAAAACAAAATATAGAAGCATGTGAGTTGTCAAATAAACTATTGTATAAAATTGGGAGTGATTTAAAATTTCCACATAAGATTTTGAAAAAAGCGAAGTTAAGGTGCTCCACTATGGGCCTCACCCCCCTTTTATCATTTCAATCTGTTGTGAGACCCTTCAAATTCCCACAGGACTTTAGGCATAGTCTTAATTTGATTTGTGCGCACAAACAATTGCCTAGCCCACAAATCTGACTATTAACCTTCCTTACATGAACCTTTATTTCTTGATTTCGCATACCATGGACCCCCTCATCTTCCATTGAATCATTTAAGTTTTTTCGTTCTGTCTCTACACACATGACAAAGAAAAATATCATGCTAACTTGCATTATATGGGAATCAGACGGTTAACAACACATGACCTAGGTCTTTCATCATTCCTCCTTCCTTGTTCACGTTGTCAAAGGTATTACATGCGTCCACAAGAATATTAACAGAATATTAATAGAAGTAGAAATTATGTGGACTACATCAAATGCTATCATCCATCCAAATCACCAGTCGAAGTCGAAAAACGCTCGATTCTCCAAAACCGCTAATAATTTAACTTTGAAATTTTTGCTATCAAATCCAAAATAGAGTCTAAATTCTGCTTGTAAAAATACTTTTCATTAAAACTATTGGATTTTTTTTATTTTTTTTGGTGATGTCAATTGCCTATGGACTTAGATGCTCTTGCATCAGTTATCCACTTTCAAATGATTTTCATTTTAACAGATCAATTAACTTGATCTCCATTTAGCAACTCAATCTTCACTAATCAATTGACTCAGTCTCCATTTACAAACCTCATCTTTATTCTTCAATCAACTCATTCCCTAAATAGAAACTTCATGTGCACAATTATATATCAATTTAATCAAATTATCAAATATTATCCTCTTCATGAATCAAAATGGTAGTTTGGGTCATTCTCATCCTCATATTTTAGTTAATTTATCCTCAAAAGGTCTATAAATACAATATTTTATTCATCATTTACATCTCTCAATCACACTTTATGCAAGTCTATTATGTTGAAATCAAGCCAATTGTTTTGCATCCCAACTCATGAATTGATTACATATTTTTTGAGTTTTACATTGGGACTAGTAAATAGAAATTAGATTTAATTTTAGTCTATGTTATTGAGTCAATTTTTTCCTTATTTTCCAATTTTATTTATTACAATAAGTGTAGAATATATTAATAAGTGTAGAATATATTAAGTTCTTACCCTAAAATTGGACATTTAACCAAAATATCAATTTGCAAGGTACGAAAGTTGTAGATTTATATGAATGGAAACTTAGGAGAGGATAATGATTTACACACAAATTTCACATCAAATATAACAGTTGTAACCTTGATCTTGATCAAGTTAGAAGCTTTGTGCTTTATGCCCAACTTCAACAAAAATCTACACCATAAAATTAGATTTTTTTTTTCCATCTAATTTTTGTTCCAAATAAATGATAAACTCTAAAATAAATCGATCATGTCTTCAATCTCTTCTTATAGAAACACCATAGACAAATTCAAAACCATTTCAAATTTAAATTTATACTTCTCAATCTCTTACCTTATTGTCATGCCACATCATACTTAATCCAACACATTCTAGCCACAACTCTCTTTGGATTGGAAAGATAAATTGTTTATTTAATTTTTCTATTAAACTCTTCCTAAACTTAAATCTCCCCTTATCCCATTGCATCTTTATGTAGGATTTAGGGGAAATAAACATCACCATACTATAAACATATCATTCTTGGATTGATTGTTTATATGGGGATATAAATTGGGTATCATTCTTATTCTATTATTGAAAGCACAAATTCAACATTGGTCTATTAAATTCATTCAAAATATTAAATGCAACAATTCAGTTATCACACCATTCTATGTAATGAATGCCAAAGAAAATTATCATGGTCATTCCATTACCAAACCCATTCATGCCTTTATGTTGCATTCTTCTACACTTATCATTGCACTCTTTACACTTCTTCTTTACACAAATTCACAACATTTATTCGGACGCATGCACACATATAATTATTTCTCTAATATTATATTGAAAATGGTAGAGAAAACATGAAAATTATATCAATCTATTTAGACATAACAAAAGATCGTAGAATAATATATGTTGATTTCTTGGAGGATTCTCTATGATATTTACATTTCAATACATTAGCTTTATAAATCTATTAGATTTATAAATCCATTATTCTCCTACAAATAACCACTCCAAATTCCCTTATGAGAATAACTCCAAAAAACTAACAACTAAATATATTTTCTATTAACAAACTATTAATTTACATTTATTTTATTGATTTAATCTAAACTAAATTATCATTCTAAAGATGTAATACTCCAACAAGATCCACATCCCAATTGATGAATCAACATTATTTTTTTGAGGTTTGTAGCGGGATTGGTAAATATGAATTAAATTTTATTTCGTTTATTATATTGATTTTTTTTTTCAATATTTCTTTCTCACAATAGTTGTAGAATCTATTGAGTGCTTTCCTGACATTTAACAAAAATAGTAATCTACAAGGCACCATAGTTGTAGATTTTAAAAATGGAAACTTATGAGAAGATGATGATTTAGTAAATATAATAAAATCAAGGTAGATTTTAAAGGGGCACATTGAAATACTTAGATTAACTCTAACCAAAGAGCTATAGAATCAATCGAAAAGATAGGAAAATACCAATTAAAAGACGGCTTTCAACACCTTACTATAAAATTGTTAAGATATGATATTTACAAGATGAAAAAGGATATTGTTCTTTTAAATAAATAATTCATTAAATAATGTAAAATATCTAGTCTAATATTATTTTTATTATAGAAAAATTATTGATCTAATATATCATTTTAAAATTACTATTCAATAAAATGTTTCTTTTAGACGTCATTCAATTAATAAATTTTGAATTTATATCGATTGATCATTGATTAGATTTTCATTATCAAAAGAAATATGATTAATAAAAAATCATAGAATTAATATTGATAAATCATATTTTTCAAATTGTAGAATCTATTGAATGTTAAGTTCCTTAATATTATACATTTAGAAAAAATGATAATATACAAAATAGTACAACCATAATATTGTATGAGTGGAAACTTAGGAGAAGGTATTTATTTAATAAATATAACAAATGTAAGAGTACTTCTACATACATCGCTCCTTTTCCTTATATAATGTGGCCTTCTTAATATAGATAGAGAAATCTATTCACAAAGATAGGATTTTTGATCTACATGATATTCACTACACTAGAAGGTGAATAATCTAATGAACCCAATCATCAAAATGTAAAGTTATATACCATGTTACAAATGGTTCTAGTTGTTAGATATGCATCAATTGGTTTGCATATGTCTTATAATTGAGGATTGAGAGGTATATGATAAAGAATTCTTTAATTTAAAAAATTGACATATTCAGATAGAGTTGAGAGAACCACTTTCATGTAAATAAATCATGGAAGGCTAAGAAGGATGTTATACATTAATCTTTTCGGAATAACATATAGAATAATGTGTCTCACTTGTATGAAAAAACATAAATAAAAGAAAAAAAAGTCAAAAAATGATGTATGTGTATTATATATTTTTTTAATAGAATTAAAGTTCAAAGTTGAATTCTAATTTAGGTTAATTTATTAGTATAAATATTTTTTAATGTTTTTAATTATAAGTCGATTTCAATCAAACATATGTTCTAGATAGATTCATTATAGCTAATTTAGATATAAGCCACAACTTTTACAATTGGAAGTGTCTATTAAATATAAATTTAACATCACATATGTATCAATTTATAAAAAATAAATATATTTAATTTTTTTAATACTTCATAACCCCTACCCATGTAAATTATATTTAGCCGATAGACTATTCTACGTGGGAGAACCCCACCAGCATTTCCCCAGTCTGACGCCGGCGGGAACCCCACGAATGGCGGTTGTCAAAATTTTATTGCCGTAAAGCCAAAACATCCATTCATGGGGCGTATTTTATGCCATTCAATGTGATATTAAATTTCGTTTGTGATTTCGTGGGGGGGAGGTTTTGGCATCTGAGGAAGCGGAATAATTTCAAACGACTTTTAGCTAAATGTAGCGGAGCTTTGAAATGGTTACTGATAGCAGAATTCAGACGCCAAATTCTCTGACAATGGAAACATAGTGGATTGCTGCAGACAGGGAGAGAGTTGAAAGTCTCCTTGCTATACAAATGGAGGCGAAAATAGCGGAGCAAACTGGCAAATAGACGGCTCTTTGATTTTCTCTTCAACGGATACAACAGACTCTGACAGAGGACTCTCAAAATCAAGCAAATCGGGGGGCTATGATAGATTTGACACAAAAATGAACGGACAGCCAAAGTTGGATTCACTATTTATTTATATTTTATTTTATTTTATTTATTTATTATATTTTTATAGTATTTATTTTATTTATTATATAAATTATTTTATTTATTTTTTATTTGTCTTTATTGTATATATTTATTTATTATATTAAAAAATTATTATATTATTTTATTTAAAGGATCATTTTTATTTTATTTTTAAAAATATATTAATTATATATTATGTGTATATATAAAATACAATCGTAATGTATATAATTTTATTATTTTATATAAAATAAGATTTAATCAATATCATTATGATTGCATAAATGAATGGTTAGGAAGCAATCATATTAGATTCATTGAAAAATATTATATGGTAGCAGTGTGTTAGGAACAAATATCCTACCAAAAAATACATTATTGAAGGGAATCACTATTATTTAATACTCGCTTTTTTAATCTACATTATTTTTGAGTGATTGCTTTCGACACATGCCACAATCTGTTTATGCATTTTCATTTTCAAACTAAAGCAATGGATGAGGGATAATGGTGTTCCAAAACATAGCTAAATAGCAATAAGCATTGAAACTTGCATCCACTTACTAGTAGGTGTCAATTAGATTTTTCATTTCCCCAAAATTCAAGGCTCAACTACCATCTAGCAACTTGTCTTCGAAGGCCAAATGTTTTTTAGTACAATGTCTATGGAAGAGGTAGAAATACATTTTAGTCTCCATTAGAAGTTTCTTGGCAGCAATAAATGTATGAATCTTCGAAGAATTTCGTGAAAAATTAATAGTGTAAGAAAGATAGTGTAAGAAAGCAAAGCTTTTTTAGAGTTTCAGAGGTTGTGGAATGGCTGATATTCATTAGTATGGAGGTCATAAAGGACAAACTGCCTAGTATTTGTTCTGTGTTATAAAATCCAAACAATAAACAAATAGAAAAATGAAAAACTAAAGTTGTATATGAAGTGTTGTATTTGGAATGAGTTGGAGAGGAGGGTAAAAAAGTAGAGAGTGAAGGATAGAGAAAGAGAGAGAGGAGGGAAAAGAAGTAGAGAGGGAAGGATAGAGAGAGAGAGAGAGAGAGAGAGGAGGGTAAAGGGATGGAGGGAGGTAGAGAGGGACAATTGAGATAGAGATAGGGAATGAGAGAGAGGCGGGATAGAAAGAAGTAGAGAAGGAAGGAGAGAGCTAGAGAGAGTGAGAGAGAGAGGGGGAGGGAGAGGTAGAGAGGGACAAGGAAGATATAGAGAATTAGAGGGGGAAGGAGAGAGAGGTAGAGAGGAATAAGTGAGAGAGAGAGAGAAGTAGAGAGGGGAGGAGAGAGTGAGCGAGAAATAGGTGGGATGGAGGGAGGGATAGGTAGAGAGGGATATGTGATATAGAGAGAAATATAGAGGGAAGGAGAGAACAAGAGGGAGAGAGGAGGGAGGGACAAAGAGGTAGAGAAGGATAGGTGAGATAGATCACTATTTTCATCATACCATCCACTACTTTTCACAACCATAAATAATGTGGGCTTAGCCTATCTGCGTAAGTATTGCACCTCTTTGGGGTGCAAGTGCTAGTTAATAAAAATCTAAAATTATATCTTTTGAAGATATATAAGTCTAGTTTTCATCTATATAGTAATATTTCAATTAGTTTTTATATTTTCTTTATATATTTTTATTAAAAGTAGGTCATGATCACTAAAATATAAGACCATTTTTCTTCCCAAGAATATATGTGTATGTATGTATATGTGTATATATATATATATATATATACTTATTTGTATATGTATATATGTATATGTATGCATATGCATATGCATATGTATATAGATATTTATATATTTACATATATGAATATATGTATATATGTCTGTATAATTAGAAAAAGAACTACATGAGAGATTATATATTGAGATCTTTTTTTTTATTTTGAATAAATAGATAAGACAAAATATTTCATATTAAATCACTAAATGCAACATTTAAGGTTTATTTAAATTATATTTATTAAAATCAAAATAGTATTAATTGATGCATTAATATTTAAGTAATATATACCAAACAAAATATTACCATATGAAATCTTGTCTCTGACTTATCCTCATTTTTTAGTATTTTAACATCAACTACATTATAATGGAAATTTACATATTTCAAAATTCAAAATATTGTGTCACTTTTTAATGATTCAAGTTGATCATTTCCTTTATAAAAGTGAGACATAACTTTGAACATTCATCCAAAAAAAATTTCTGGTTATATTTTTTGAAATGACTATTTCCAATTATTGTAAACAATCTTCATAGGTTAGAGCTAGATCCATTGAGCTAGTGAATGATTATTTAGCATAGAAGATGCCATTTTTTTATGATGTGTAGAAGTAGTATTTTTGAATGAACTTTCACACATGGGATATCTTTATCATCGATTTAAATATGATGATTTCCATGGGAGCCATAGACTTAATTAAATATATAACTAAACATGGTGTAGTAAAAAATTCAATTTGTATCTTTTATAAATAATTTTTGCATTACATCTCTCTAAAATGGTGATGTATGTGCCAGATCCCATAGAGATATTTTGTCTTGAGTACTTTACAATTATTGAATGATGACATAATCATTTGTTTTAGATGTAGCTTGAGGTGCAAGAAATAATGTCACCAAACTAAATTGTTCCTTCTTTAAATGCAAATGATATGTGGATAATTTTCTATGAGAGAGAAGGTAACATGAGATATGCAAATTGAATGCAACTCAAAATCTTTAAATATAATCATATAGTAAGAAAGCAATGGGGCAATGCCAATTAGATTTTAAATTTTGAATTTTTAAGGTTAAGTGTACACAAAAATGGTATAAGACATAATAAAAATCAAATTGAGGTGAATGCGATAAGCATAGAGATAAGTGTATGCATATACAATTAACAATGATTCCACAAAAGACATTGATTACATGAATTGATAAATTGAGAGATAAATTTCTAGAAATATGTCTAAAGAGTCAATTATACAAGTGTGACATAGTGACATAATGATGAATACTTGTCTTTAAAGCATTATAATAATATTTTCATTTTATAATCAAAATCAATAGCTAAACAAGGACCATACAAGATGTTTCACTTAATCCATACAGATGAAAATAATGTCTCTTTGATTTATAAAACCATATAGAATAATGAGTCTCTAAACATTTAATATTTAGTATAAAAAAAATAATAATTTACACACAATTATATCCTTTTATCAATCTTTTTTAAAGCATCATCTCAAGCCTCATAGGGGGTAGGGGGCAACCTGCTATCAACTCCAAGCCTCCAAGCCCAATATCGAAGTAGGAGCAGAGCGTTCGCGAAATCTGTCAGGAAATCGCCCGACCCAAATATGATAGCCTTCTTCCCCACAGTTTGATTTTTGTACGACTGCCAGTGAATCGAAATTGTGAGATGTTGATTGTTCCACACGCTATTTTTTTATAAAATATCCAACCAATTAAAAAAATTCATTGATTAATTAATTGAAATTATAATATAATAGATTTTTACGCCGAAGGCGTGTCCTATATGAGCTTTGGAAGCTCATTTTCCCCTTCGACGGTTAAGATGGAGTTACACGGGATAGTTGACAGGGAAACGATTCTCAGCCGTCCATCATTTTTCGCCACTTTTTTTTGGCTTTTTTTCACCGTTTTCCCGTGCATCATTTTTCGTCATTTTTTCGGCTGTTTTTCGCCACTGTTTCCCCGCCGCTATTGGTTTCCGCACCTCTTGCTAAGTCGCCGGTTTCATCCCCAGCGAAAATACCCACGGCATCGGCATCGCCAGCACCGTAGGCCTCCTCCCTTGCACCTGTTTCGCCGGTCACCAAGTCCCCTTCACCTTCTTCAGAGGGCTCTGCCCCTCCGTCCTCAGCTGGAGCTCGCACAACAAATTCTTCCCCTGCCCAATCCCCAACTCTATCTGCAGATGGCACCGCTACTTCTGCATCTTCTGCTACCGTCGTACTATATCTGTTGGAATCTCTATCGAGCGTACTATATATGTGTTATTAACATTTGTAAAGCAAATTCCGTTAATGAGATCCATGAAATTGACTAGGTACCTTAAATATCAAATAATCTCTCCAAAGCTTAGGATTCGTTGTAATTGCTGCAATCGTGTGAACTACTGCGTCTGAATTTGATATTCTGTCCTGACATGGATCCTCAACCTAAAAAATCAGGAAATTGAACCTTGTATAGCTTCATAGATGGTGATACCAAAACTGATGCAGATTATACCTCTGTTCTCAAGCAAGTCTCGAAACGATGTTTAGTTTTTCTCAATAATCTCCATGATATATTCTACTTTTGGAAGACAAAATAACACACATTCCAGAAAAACAAAACAGTAAATACTTATATAGAGGCCCGCAAATACAAAACCCAGATCCATCGATTCAAAAATGCATATGTGAAAACTTGAAAATACAGACAACAATATAAATTAACAAAATATAGATAGAAACAAAATCCACCCAATTAGAAAGACCAGCCAGCAAATATGATCACTTAAACACTTACAGCAAAAACTCCTAAATAAGGAGTCACAAAACAAAAACAATAGGAACTGCCAGAATCAACATCTCCATGAATTCTTCTCCCTCGAAATCTCTCAACGTTTTGTGGCATTCTTTCTCCAAAAACATTTCCTGCTCAGTAAAAGAATCATGTAATGACTCCTCATTCTCTTCATCCTCTTTTGAAAACACCACATCACTGCTTATATTCTGCCCAAGGTCACTATCACTTGCAGAATTACGACCTCTCTTCAGCCTTTCTCCGGGCTTTATCTCCTCGAGTTTCCACAACAGTCTGCTTGCAACTCCTGCTTCACTCTATTCATAATGAACACAAAACAAAACACAAGATTTCTGTAGGCTTCTACACAAAATACTGCATGTCGATAGCCAACGTCGAGTATCTGTTGAACGAAACGTGGGATTCATGCGCCTAAATCGTGTCTCACAGCAGGGACATATAGTTCCATAAACTTTTCTACACATGTATCTTTACATTTTCTTATTTTTCATACAAAGTGATTTCGCTTCCATGTACCTTTTTTTAAAAATTATTTCACATTTATCTGTGTTATTCATGCTCTTTCGAGCTTACTGAAGTGCAGGTACCTTCATCATCGGATGATCATTGCTCCTCTTTGGAAATCTGTTGGAAATACTATTCACTAGCTATGTCTTGTTTTACATTTTCAAAACATAAATGATATTTAAATCTCTTCTCTCTAGTTTAATGTTATCTGTACTATTGCATTCTAAATTGCTTCCTCCTACTTATTTGGAATTTATTATCTTCAATGGGCTTCTTTATCATTTCTATTTTTTTAAAAATTTCACTTAATGTTATTTACCAAATATCATTCTTAATTACTGCAAATTGTTGTAATAAATATGGTGGCCAATATTCTGGTCTCATTTGGAGAATATGGTGTGTATAGGGGGAGTTTGAGTGTTGTATTAAATTATTGTAAATAAATAATTAAGTCTTATAATATTATATAAAATTATTTATAATTTTTTTTATAAATGTATATATAAAGTTTTTGCTATCTTGATATTCTCTAAGAAGTGAATAAATATTTAGATGGCTACATTGTGATTATTTATGTTATTATTTTCTAGATTTGTGGTTACTCGATTGGCATGACTTTCAATCTTTTATTTATTGAGAGATAGGGCTTGTGGAGAAAATAAAATCATTTTCTAAATGATCTATCAATTGATCTTATTTACTACACAAATGTATGCAAAAAATAAATCAATTTTTTCCTAATTGACGTTTCACACCTCTTCGGCGTACCCATTACACAAGGTGCAATAGATAGTAATAACAATTTATATGATAATTAGATTGCATATATAATAATATGAATAAAATAGTAAAGCTGAAATATATAATATATTAATATATGATTATTAATATTACATTTTATATTAAAATTTGATTATATATTAATATAATATATTAATAAATAATATAAAACATAAAGTATTATTATAATTTGTTTTGGTGCTAAAGAACATGCAATTCTTTGGAAATATTATCATGCTAAATAACATGCAACATGCAATATACCAAAGTGCTTCCACAACCGACGATAAAGATGAGCAGGTGTCTCCAAATAGAAGCACGCGTCTTGCATTATCTGCATTATACTTCCAGTTAGTTTTCCGCATGCTAAGGTTTGCAAGATACAAACTGCATTATATATAGTTTTTTTTCTAAATTTAGAAGGTTATTTTAAATTTAGATATTCTTTTTTTTTTAATATTTTTGAAATGTATATATATGTGTGTATGTGTCTGAATATTTGAAACGCAAGAAGTTCTAAATATTCTACTTCTCCGGGTGCGAATTCTGTTTCTGGTAAGAGATTTCTGGATCGAAGGGATTCCATTGCAGTTGAAATAAAGAGTTATCAGAGCCTGGCTGCAGTATTCTGGGTTGCACTTCTGCTTCAGCCCCTCTACGCTTATTATGGTATGTAATGTGTCCAACTTCCATTAGATCCGTTTCTTGAAAAACTCTGTATTCTTTATTTGACAAGTTTCAGTTACTGTGTTGCTCAGGTGCATGCAATTTGGGATCGATAGAGATAAAGCAGTTTATGTTGGAGGAGAAGTGGGAGGAGGGAGATATGACGAGAGCCACATATTCTGTGAGCATTACAAACAGTGGGTGTCTTCCATACAACGTGGTTCTCTGGTGCCCTGGCTTGCTTTCCACGCAGAATCTCTCATTTTTGCCCAATACGGTTTTATCACCTTTCTGCATTGCTGGAAGGGATTTATACATGCTGAATGAAGGACACGCATTGGCACCCGACACATTGATAGGATTCAATTACACCGTCGCCCTCACAGGCATACAAACTCTTCCTCCAACGCCTCTCCAAATTCCAATCGTTTCGTATTCAGCCGAATTTTTCACATAACTAACTCTATATGTTGTCTAGTCTACATTTTTGCATGCATTCTTTCAAGAGCTGTAAGGAGTCAAAAGTTGTAACAGGAGAAATAATGGTTGTATGTTCGACGAGGAGCAGAAGCTCCAGCAATAGTCGGATGCTGTAATGGATTATGTTTCAATGAGCAACAGCACAGTAGATGTTTGTAACTGTCCATGTCAAACACTATGTAATGGTGTCGGTTTGTATGAGAGAGCTCAAAAGCTCAATCTGTAAGGAGATGTAAGAAGTTGTAATGGTTGAATGAAGGAATGCAATAGTTTATGTATGAATGAGCAGCAGCTCAAAAGGTCTGTAATGTTTCATTTTAATCAATGTTTATTTCTGTTACTACGTTTCTTTCTCTCTTTTTCTCCTCCTCCTTCATTCCAACATTTATTTCATAAATCTAAATTTTTATTTTAGGTATCTAATAATGATTATGTTAGAAGTATTGTTGAGCATCAGAAAGAATTAATATAAAATAAAAATCTCATATGAACATCAGAATTTCATGCATACAGAGAACTATGATAGTGCTCGGAGCAATGTTTTTACACAAACCATTTTTCATTCATATGTGAATATACCAGTCCATATCGAAAAGCCTGCACTTACAGTACTCAATGGACATGGACAATCTTTACTGAACACAGATGAACATTTGTTAAGTGGTGAATTGTCAGATATTAATATGGACAATGCAATGCTTGTTACTTTGCAATTATCATATCTTCATAAACAAGACTTGTATTTTTGAGTTTGCATGTTTGTATATGGGAACATTACAGTGTTGAAATGTATGTTCTTTACAAGGAGGTTTGATGGATGTTTTATGGGCAAAAGATAAGTTTAGATAATACTAGGGAATGCACCGGACGCATGCATGACTCCATACATCATAACTGCAGTAGTTTCCGTTCTCCAGACTTAACTCGCTGTTTTTCAGAGGCAGACTACAGTAGACTACAGTTAAGTGAGGTCTAGGACTTTCTTTTCCTAGGTCTTCTTTTTTGGGGTTTTAATTTTCTCAGGGCTATCTTGGCCCAATGATGTACACTGTATGAATGCGTGTTTATGGCATGTATATTTCAACAATACAAGGCTTTTGTTTTTCTTAGATTTGGATTTTTTTTCTTTGGATCTGCTCTAGAGAATGATAATGTGTGTTTAAAGACAAACAGTACAGAGGAAGAATATTTGAAATTTTTACAATAAAAAATCTAATCAGTTTATTGATGAGAATATCAATTTATAAAAGTCTATTGAAAATAAATTTTAATTTAAATATAAGAAACCAAATAGGTCATCAAAATGTGACTGAATTTATGTTAATATTTTAACTTAATATTTGTTTTAAATTAAAATCACCTCAAAACTCTATGTTATAGAGCAAGGCATTCAATTTTTATAATTTTTAATGACTCACTAGGAAGTATATACATGTGTTTACTTGAGAAGTTAAATGTTTAAATTGAAAGTTAAGGTCTTATATCATCAAAGGTAATATATTTATATGTTAAATTTTCAGCTATCAATAATCTTTTGGAAAAATCTTTGTGAGTATGGTAGAGTGTAGAATTAGCAATTGGACATAAAATGAAGAAAAGAGGGTGAAAGGGCGAGTGGCTTTTAGGACAAAGCAATCTAAATTAATCATTACATTAGTCTCAAGATTTGAAAGAGAAGGTAAGGGATAAACAAGCGGAAGAGGTTTTGTGTTGTTTTGTTGATTTCAAGAAGGAATTTAACATTGTATTAGAAGAAAACTCTAGGGTGGAATGGAAGCAATGAGAATTTTGGAGATCTATATAATGCAACTATTCATAGGTTATATGATTAGTTTTGAGCTGAAATTAGAATGAGGCAAGGATTATTAGAATTTTTTGAGTGTGACATTGGGGTCAACCAAGGATATTTGCAATCCCATACTTTGTTTGGACTATACATTGACAAGTTATGAGGAGTGGATAGACAGGTTTGTTGGTAGAGGTCTTCACTTGGTTAGCTGTCTAAAAGTTGTTTTTGGATGTGGATGACCTTATATTAAAAAAATGACTTGAGAGAGTGCTTGAGAGCTCTTGAATTGTATTGTCAAGAGGAGGAATGCAATTAAATTTGGGGTAAGTGCAGGAAGTTGAGTCCACGAAACATGGAAGTCTTTTCCTTAGCCAAAAAAATAAAATTGACATTGCAAAAATGGGATCCTACTTCTAAGAAATGGGATCTCGCTTCTAAGAAACGGGATCCACCAAAAAAATAAAATCGACATTGAAAAAATGGGATCCTGCTTATAAGAAACAGGATCCCGCTTCTAAGAAATGGGATCCCGTCTAGCTTTGGGATCTCAAGCCTAAATTAAAAACGGGATCCCGCTTTTAAAACAATCGGGTTCTTGTTTTTGGAAAATTTTCCAAAAATGGAAAGTTTCAAAACGGGATCCCGATTTGAAAATTTTCCATTTTTAGAAATTTTCATTTTGGAAATTTTGAAAATGGGATCCTGTTTTTTAAAATTCCAAAAATGGGAATTTCCTATTTTTGGCAATTTTGAAAACGGGATCCCGTTTTAAATAACGTGATCCCATTTTGTAGAACTGTTTTGTAAACGGGATCCCGTTTCCAAAAATTTGAAATTGGGTTTTCTTTGTGGGCAGGTTTTATCCTTGTATTTTGGTTCGGAAAAAGCATTGGGAACCCGAACCTTGGCATTCAACCTGGTTTGACTTGCAAGTTGAAGGTCCTAACAATGTCAGAGAAAAATACCGAGTTTGGACATATGGCTGACAACTTTTTTTGCAAAATTTTTTGACGAAATTAAAACCCATTTTAGATGAGACAATGTAAATTCCAAATATGTAAACAATTGGATTATTTTTCCTATTTTTCAATTAATTTCTAATGAAACTAGTCCATAAACTTTAAATATCAGGGCTTTTTAATATTTTAATAACTTTTGATCAGCATAACAGTTTGATGAATGGATTGCACAAGAACAAACTTCAGAAAATTCTTTTCAATTTAAAAAAAAATCAAAAAATGTTAAGTTAAGGTCATCTTATGCGATGATTTTTCAAAACAACAAATATGCCTAATAAAAAATTAACAAAAAAAAAAATTCAATAAAAAATTACAAAAGAATATCAAGAACAAGCTTCAATGAGTCACAAATCTTTTCCCAAAAGGATTTAGAAAAATAAGATAATTTAGGACAAAATATGGATGTTGTATGTCGTGCACGGTATGGTAAAAAAAAGTGACTTTTAAACAGTGGTTTTTAGAAACGCCTATTGAAACTCAATTTGTACAATCTGGGTATTGAAATAAATTATATATTTGGAAACTAGACTCTGAGTATTACATTTTATAATCAATGACTTTTTTGAAGATTCCATCTCTAAGTGCTTCAAATTTTAAGGTCAAATGTGTCAAATGCTTAAAATCAGGGAAAACACTTCCACTTTTTGGCCAAAAAGTGGACTCAACTTCTTGCCAGCACCCATAATTGGCAAAACTAAAGTCACAATATTTTACCTTGGAAGAAAAAAGAAACAAATAAATTTCTTATTTGTGGAAGTCTCTTGCAAGTGGTATATGAAAATAAACATCATAGCTTTAATTTTCACAAAAAACTTAGTTGGAGACTTCTATGACAAAAAGGATACAAGTTTGAATGAAAGCTTTCTACCTATTGCAAAGTAGATACAAAAAGACTAAATTATGGATTGGAGAACTAACAAGACCCTATTTGGGTTGCTTGTTACAGAAGTGGTGCTATATAACCGTGAAGTTTGCATAGCAACACATCAAGATTGAAATTGAGGAAAATAGAGTGGTTACAACATCATCTACTAATAAACAATTTTTAAAAATGAAAAATGTAGGCTCCATATGAGATCATTTTAGATGAGTCTAGTGCCTTTCCATTAGATGCATTGACTTTGGTCCAAATGTTAAATTTCTCAATGAGAATAAAGAGCATGGAACTACATTATGAAACCAAAAAAAGAATGGAGGAAAATTTAGATAGAAGGTAGAGCATGTGAATGAAATAAAATTCCAAGTAGATGAGAAAATGGGATATTGGCATGCAAAATTTTCCAAACATAAATATGGAAATTAAAAGATATGTGAGAGATGAAGTCAAGGCAGCCATGTGGTTAAAAAAGATCAAGAAAAAAATAGTATGTCAAACAATCCAATCCTACATGTGACCACAAGTAAGAAAATACATAGGAGTGGAAGTAAAATATAAAAGAAAAATTAATAGTAACTTAGCTAAGAACTAGCTTGCATCATCCTAGGTGTGAGACAAGAAAATGGACAATGCCTAGAGAAGAGTGACTAAATAGAATATGTTGTTTTTGTATTTTTGGATTATTGGAAACATAATAACACTATGTCATAGAATGTTGTACTTACATAGATATTCATATCAATTACATTGATATTAAATTTTGACCTCTTGTTTACCTTGTTTGAAGAGAAAAGGCTAACAAAAATAGATTGTTTGATAAAGATTCATAGAAAAAGATCCAAGATAAAAGTGGAAATAGATGCTAATCAAAAAAATTTGGACAACCTACTAGACGGGGCTTATATGTGCATTCCAATACAGTTTAATATCTTGGGGTCCCATAGAGTACTTCCCTCATGGATCTTATTAAAAATGTTCATTTCATTTCATTTGTATGCTAGGATATCATCTCACCAAAGATAGTATCATATCAAAATTTAAAAAATATTTGAAACTTAATGGTAGAGGGATTACTATTAGTTATGGAACCCATTTCCATGCATAGGAGGTCCCCTGTGGGGTCTAGGGTTCATGTACCCCAACAAGGGTTTGGGGATGAAGGCCGCAAAAGCCACATTATATATAAATTTGGACCGTTCATCATTAGGTAAAAAATTGACGGTAGAGATTATGTTGGCTTTTCTTTCCCTAGAAGGTAAACCTCTTTTTATTTGAGGGCATTGTAGTATGACTATGTATTAAATTGTATTGTGTGAGGAGACTTTGAGAGTGAATAAGAAGTTACAACATATGTGTATTAGGTTATTGTTAACACAAGGATTTGCACCCAAAATTAAGCTGAAAGGCTCGATAAATCCTGTGCACATGGGAATATTCTTAGGTTGTGGGTATCCTATGGTGAGAATAGACCTCGAGGTTTTGGGTTGGTTCCCTTTGGATTTTCTTGTAAAATTGGTTTTTCTAACAGAGTTAAAGGATAGAAGGATAAAGTAAAAATAAAATAGAAAATAAGGTGATTCACCAATATGTGAAGATGACTTGAATCTATTTTAAAACCTCTCAAGATATTTTTAACAAATGAAACTAAAAGAGAATTCACTACTCAATCTCATGTTCTGCATAAATGATTCATTTGAAAGGTTTTTATGATCGAAAGAAAACAATGATGTTTTCATAACAAGCATTCAACAAATCTATGAAACACAATCAATGACCTACACTATAACATACTGAATCTAAGCAAGACATTGAGGCAATAAGATTAAAATAAGGATTTGATGGAAATCACAAACTATTAATCCAAAGACTTACTCACAATACATGCACAAGATAGATCTGAGAAGGAATGACAAGCTTCTTGATTGAAAAATATGGAATATTTTCATTACAAATCTCAAGAAATCATGAGTTACAAAGTGAGAATGATATTCCTTAGCAATCTCCAAACCAAGAACTAACTCCAATAAAGAAAGAAAGAAAGAATTATAGAAAGAGTCTCAAAATTCAAAATTGAAGTTAGTTCTTGGAGATTGCTGAGGCATTCTCACTTTGTAACTCATGATTTCTTGAGATTTGTAATGCAAATATCCTATATTTTTCAATAAAGAAGCTTTTCATTCCTCTTAGATTTGTCTTGTGCATGTATTGTAAGTCTTTGGATTAATAGTTTGTGATTTCCATCAAATCCTTATTTTAATCTTATTGCCTCAATGTCTTGCTTAGATTCAATATGTTATAGTGCAAGTCATTGATTGTGTTTCATAGATTTGTTGAATTCTTGTTATGAAAACATCATTGTTTTCTTTCAAACAAACTTTGATCATAAAAACCTTTCAAATAAATCATTTATGCAGAACATACTAGATTGAGTAGTGAATTCTCTTTTAGTTCCATTTGTTAAAATTATCTTGAGAGGTTTTAAAACAGATTCAAGTCATCTTCATATATTGGTGAATCACCTTATTTTCCTGTTTTATTTTTACTTTATCCTTCTATGCTTTACCTCTGTTAGAAAAACCATTTTTACAAGAAAATCCAAAGGCAACCATCCCAAAACCTAGAGGTCTATTCTCACCATAGGATAACCACAGCTTGAGAATAGTCCCATATGCACAAGATTTATCGATCTTTTTAGCTTAATTTTGGGTGCAAATCCTTGTGTTAACAATTTTGGCACACCCGGTGGGACATTGAGCTGATCATCAGTTCAAAAAAAAGCTTCATTTACTGCTGTTTTGGTGTGAGCAGCAGTATTATTAGCCTTTGGAGGCAAGATCTACATACACCTGGTGACTCTAAGGTCAAATATACTTGTTTCAGCAGTCTATATGCTGGTATGTTTTGAAACAAATCTATTTATTCTTATTTCTAGCTCTTTGAATGTATAGATATGTCAAACCTTCATGAAAATACATGCTTTCAGCACCCATATCATGAGAACGTTTCCCCTTCACCTTATCAGCCTTATTTAACCAATCACAATGCTGGTACTATTCAAAATAGCCTTGTTACAACAAGTAACCAGCATGCACATCATGCTTATCACTCACCCACCCATTCCCAAGAAGGTCATTTCATTCCAAATCAACATGTTGTAGAATTCAGTGAAGAAAAAGGCCTATTGCTAGCCCTTGGAAATGAGAAACAAGTGTTGCAACAAACTTTGCAAAATTATACTAAGCAAATAGATGAGATGAATAAGACCTTAGATCAACAACAAGATGAGTGGGCTTATCAAGCCTATCTCCATGAACACAAAGAGTTGGATCTTCAAGCCCAACTTCATATGCAGGAATTGGAGGCACAAGCAAGGAAGTTCGCAAATCTTCTTACAAAAGAGTTAATTGCACAGAAAGAAAGATATGAGCAAAAGCTCACAAAATTAGAAGCACAATCAATTTCTCCTCCTTCATGGAAAGAATTTGTACTTCAACAAGAAGTTCATCCACTTAGTGCCTTTCCAAATCCATTTTTTGGTAAAGAATTTAATTTGTTTAACACCATGTGCTTTATGCAAAATGAGTCCATGCATGAGTAGGATCAGCTTGCAATCCCTCAAATTGGTATAGTGGGACCTATCATATCTCAATAGAGCTATTATGTTGAGAATAACAAGTTGGAGCAGCAAGTTATAGAGCAAGAAAATAGTGATCAACATGAAGTTTTGTCTAATCTGTTCAATGAACTTCCACTCTTTTTTGAAGAGCAAGAAGTTGTTCAAATTGAACAAGTTACCATATCAGAGTAGCAGATAATTCAAAGTGATTCATCAAGTATGGAAAGGAGCTGCAATTATATCAAAAGCAGTATTATTTTGCTGAAAACTGAAGAAGATTTGGAGGAGGATGCCTTTTGGGATGATTTGGAAGGTTTTTGTTCAACCTTGGATGTTAAGGAAACGCCTATTGAAGTGGAAGTTCATAATCAATAGAAGGAGGTTCAGCAAGCAGTCCATCAGCTTGAGACCAACAAAGAGAGTTTAGATTTTATTCACAGAAAAGGGTGTCCTATAAGGCATCTCGTTCATTTGGAGGCCAAGAGGACACAAAACAAACTTTCATGCAAGCATGCAGCTTCAATAAAAGAACAACATGCTCAGCCTGTTTATGCTCCTTCAAGTAGTAATATATCTAAGCAAAATGAGGAGGTAATCCACTATGCTTTCAATCTTAAAGCAATGCTGCAATTCTTTGTACGATATCTCCATATTTCTCAGTTTTTCTCTATTGTTCATCAAAATGTAATGCATCCTAAGTTGGGAAGAAAAGGAAGTTATTTCACCCAACTAGTTAATGGGTTTGTTTGACCAGCTTCTTTGCTAGTTAGGGTAGGTTAGAGTAAATCTCAGTGGATTCTAGATGACAACAAGTGCTCAACCCATAGTTTAGATGTATCCTTATTTTCCCTGAGTGCTTTTGCACACTTAGTTGGTAGTTTTCATTAAGTTTTGCTGGAGGGAAATGAGAAAAGGACTTTTCTGCTACTAGTTTTAGTTCAATAAAATAGACACCTCTTATTCATTACATGGAATGAAGTTTCAATGTCATAAACAACAGATGTATACCCCATGGAACTAAAACTAGTAGTAGCAGACTTACAAACAATTACAGACATGAGTCAATTATGTGAGGTTTTCTGAGTCAAAGAGAGACATAAATGGACTCCATGCCCAATGGATAAGCATGGCAACTGGCCTATTTTGTTTAGCAAGCAAACACCCCTAAGAGGTCACCAGAAATGTTACCAATTTTTAGCCTCTTGCTTAAAATTGATGAAGATTTAGTGAAGTTTATTTGCTGGGATATAAATTTTGATGTTAAGTCTGGTGGGACCTTGCTTTTAGAATGAAGAATCTTGTCCATTGATTTGTTCAAATCATTCAAGAAGTTTAGGATAAACTATTGAACAACTCAAACAAACCGATGAATAAACTTCACTTAGAAAGAAAAAATTCAAAAAAGGATTGAAGTACAGAGCTGAATTATTTTTCTGCAATATTTATTTTTCTTGATTATCAAAGAATATTGCAGATTTAAGAGCAGAAATAAGCCTCATATTAATTACAAAACATATGTTTTAAGCAGTTGCAATGTATTTCAAAATATGTAAACAAAATATACTCAGGAAAATACATAAGCCATTACATATCATGAACAATTGATTTATTGAGAAATATGTTTTGTGATCCCACACAAGCCGTGGGTAAACTTAGTTGATTCAATTCAACAACAAGTATGAATTATACAACTGAAGAACAACTAAAGTGAAACATGTAAAATAAAATCATGTCATCATTGCCTTAAGGGCTGGTGTAGACTTGATTTGTCATTCTTCTGTTTGGTCTTCAGCACCTTCGATCTTCAACTCCTTAGCTTCACAAATTTAGAATCTATAATTGATAGAAAGTGATGTTAGAGCTCAGGTCATGAAATTAAAAAACATGCTAAGATCAACCGAAATATAATTTGCATCTATTGTTAAATCAGATCAACTTAGTCAAACTCTAAGAGAACAAAAAAAATTGCCAGATTCAATCATGAAGGAATCATTCGATCTAATGTTTTTACTAACTTGTTTGTTTCATGTGCAGAAACAAGAAAAGTAATGTGGCTGAATTCATCAAATTTCAATATGAGTTGGGTTAAATGAGGCTCCCACAAGGGTGGAGCCTAGCTCATTTAAAAGTTGTGCAGTGAATTCATCATGAGACCAATATGATGTTTTATAATTTTTTGAGAATGATTTCATATTTAAGAAATGGTTGCACCATTAGAATAGGTTTGCAAGGCACATTTATTTTTCTGGATACAAGAAGTAAATCATTTCATTTGAGAAACAAATAAATCAATTAAGTAAGGAGTAAGAATCAGATACAAAATCAAATTGTTATCATACACTATCTGAATTCAATCTTTTACCATTCATTATTTAATCATCTATTGCAACTATTAAAAGATATTACATAGCAAATTGAAGATCAAATCAGCTTGGCCATCAAAAAGCTGAGACAATGCATTATTTTCAGATTTAGAAGTCAACATTATTTCATTTACAAAAATCTTTGTAATATGCTGTTAAAACTCAGAGATGAAGGAAGGAATTGCTCAACAACAAATGAAGTTTCTTCTCTGAGTGTAAAAAAAGCTACAAGATGATCATGAAAGAATATTTATTGTCTTATTCTTTTTCAAAAATAAGTGCACTATACAGAGAAGTCAAAAAAGTAACATGGCAGCCTGAGAGTTAATTTATGTTCTTTTAGTCACAAGTTTATGAGGGTTTCTCTACATATATTGTAGAATCTAATGAAAAATGAATACCCATATTCACCAGAACAACTTGTTTTCATGGCAGCCTCTCTGTCAAAAATGCTTCTTCAAGTTTTAAAAATAGAGTTTTGGCAGCCAACGGAAAAAGAAAAAAATAGAGTTAAATATAAAAATGACGTCCCAGCAAAGCAAGCTCAAAATACAGAAGATCATGGTAGTAAAGCAAGAATTACAAAGAATGCACCAGAAAACAAAGGACATAGAAAATTAAGCTTTCAAAAGCTTCTACCATAAATCTTCCAGAATCCTCAAAAAATGGCTCAAAATATGGTGGAAATCAGCAAAAACGTGGCTAGGGTTTGTGCATGGTGGCTCCTCTCTAGAAGTTTCCAGAATATGAAAAGCAAAATGAAATCAAATGAATGTCTTTACATTCATTTTAGGGTTATGAATAACCTAAAGAATAGTTGATGAAATCAAAGCATTTTATTTTCCTAAGGAAACTTCTTTCAATTTCTTCAAAGAATTTATCATCTAAGTCTTTTCATTTGTTTGATTTAATTTATTTTTGCATCCATTAAATGTAAATATTTATTTTAAGTGATTAGTTATAAATCACTTTTAAATAAATATTATCTTCCAATGCAAAAATAAAATGCCTATAATACATATTTTAATTGGATGAAGTCTTTTTATTTGCATTATATTTATAAATTGGAATCTTTATTTAAAAATGATGAATTATAAATCGTTTATAAATAAATGATATTATGAAGTGCAAAGGAAAAGTAATTTGAATGTAATTTCAAATTATTGGATTTGGTGAAAGGAGTGAGCCTTAAAGCTTTGCTTAAACCATGGTGATGATTCAAAAAAATATGCCAACATGTCAACTGAGAAGATCAAGGATTTTTGAGCACTAAATCAGGAATTTGACTTCAGTTATGAATTCTTTTTTATTTGACATGAGTCAAGGAGTGTTTTGAGGTACAAACACCTTTGTTACTTTCAGTTATGATCCTGATTTGGAGGGATTTTCATTTGTATATGACCCACAAAGTTGTTAAAACTTTGAGAACTCTTGTTGGAGTTGGTTGGCAATTGCATGCCTTATTTGGAGGAGAGGATTGACAACACATTAGCTTTTGGAGCCAAAATTCAATTTTGAATTTTGAAACTCTTTCTATAATTCTTTCTCTTCTTTCTTTATTGGAGTTAGTTCAAGGTTTGGAGATTGCTGAGGCATATCATTCTCACTTTGTAACTCATGATTTCTTGAGATTTGTAATGCAAATATCCCATATTTTTCAATAAAGAAGCTTGTCATTCCTTCTCAGATTTGTCTTGTGCATGTATTGTGAGTAAGTCTTTGGATTAACAGTTTGTGATTTCCATCAAATCTTTATTTTAATCTTATTGCCTCAATGTCTTGCTTAGATTCAATATGTTATAGTGCAGGTCATTGATTGTGTTTCATAGATTTGTTGAATGCTTGTTATGAAAACATCATTGTTTTCTTTCAAACAAACTTCAATCATAAAAAACCTTTCAAATGAATCGTTTATGTAGAACATGCTAGATTGAGTAGTGAATTCTCTTTTAGTTTCATTTGTTAAAAATATCTTGAGAGGTTTTAAAACAGATTCAAGTCATCTTCACATATTGGTGAATCACCTTATTTTCCTGTTTTATTTTTACTTTATCCTTCTATCCTTTACCTCTGTTAGAAAAACTAGTTTTACAAGAAAATCCAAAGGGAACCAGCCCAAAACCTGGAGGTCTATTCTCACCATAGGATACCCATAGCCTGAGAATAGTCCCATGTGCATAGGATTTATTGAGCTTTTCAGCTTAATTTCGGGTGCAAATCCTTGTGTTAACAGTTATATCCCTTCATTTTTATAGATGGGATAAAAGGATTGGTTGTTTCTCCATGGACATAGCCCATGTTGGGTGAACCACATGTATATATGTGTCTCTATGTTTTGTGTTATTTTAATTTTTATTTCTGTGTTCACTTTTATTGTAAATTTCTCCATGGTCCTATTCTTAATAATTAAATTTTGGGCTAAAATTTACCTATACCTTCAATTGAGCTTCTTCAAAATGCCAGGTAGTTTATCACCTATGGGTTAAGGCTCCATTTTTTCACTTCATGCCATATTGTAGAATCTAATATAAAATTAAAATGCTACTAACTAGATTAGGCGAAGAGAGAAAATTATGGTTTAAGTTTTGTTAGTAAAATATTCTCATTTTATAAACTTTTTATTATTTAATTTTTAAGAATTAAAAAATATTGTACTTCAATATAAAATTTTAGAAAAAAGTATAAAGAAAAACAACATGCAAGATGGGGGATTGAAAAAGTGGAGTTAGAGGAACAAAGCACCACTTCTACTCCACAGAGGTCAGAGAGATCACAAATAGGGACACCTTTGAAGGAATCAACTCAACCTGAAGGTAGTACAAGGAAATTCAAAAGGAAAATACCCACCACCTCACCATAGGGAGACCCATCAATAGAGGAAGCCTCAAAGATACTCCTCTAGATGAGTGCAAAGGGGCATAAAAGGAAGGAAGAAAGCTCAAAAAGAGCCCCCCCATTAGAGGAACTGAGAAAATAAGAAGAAAAACCAAGAAAAGAGAAATTGAAGGTAATAATGAATGAAAATCAGAATTATAGTGTGTTGTTTATAAAATAAACACTACAAAATACCTTTAGGATATATCAGGAAATGAGTACACCCAACAAATCCATCACAAAAGAAGCATTCATCTTATATATATAGTGGCTTCTAATATCACATTGGAATCAATAATGGACCAATTATCAAGGTCACTAGTTGCAACAGTAAAGAAGAAATGAGAAAAAGTTGAATAGATAGAGGAGAAATTAAAGGAACAAACTATTGTAAAAATAATTCCCCATAGGAACCAAGGACAAAAAGAATAATCTGGGTCAAATACATGCTAAAGAACTCCAAACCAAGCAAAGGTCAGAAAAAATCATGCCAGGGAAGCCAAAATTTACTAAAGAAATCAATGAAGAGATCAAGGAGGCTACAAACAAAGCCTATAAAGAAATATGGGAGGAAGAATAAAAATATGAAAATCTACCTTCTTCCCCTTCTAGATAAACTAACAAATTCATTGATAGCACTTGTTGTTCCAACTTTCCAAAGCACAGTGGGATAGTAATTTTAACAACCTCAAAGAAATCTATAAATCTATCTTACTAGTTTAAACTCCAACCACATAGGGTTGTCTTGAGGACATGAAAATGTTTTGAAATGGGGGATAGTGTTAGTAAGGGATCATCAAGAGCCAAAACAACAACAAAAATCCTACCAAAAACCACCTCAAAGAGGTTGTGGAGCTCCTAGCTAAAGAGACACCCTTCGAGAAAGTAGAAACATGTAAGGGACATGTCCAACCAAGTAGATAAATGTATAAGATAAAATATAAGGTAAGAAAGGAGTAGAATAAGATAAGGAAGAAAGGAAAGAATATCATATACTAGAAAGTGTAAGAGGATAAGTCCCATAATATGTATATTATGGAGAAATATTAATATTAGATAGATCTTTGGGATTATATTTGATATGTGTTATGGTAGATGACCATTAGTTTCTTTATTATATGTTTATTAACTATTCTATTCACAATTTGTGCTAAATTTTAATCTCTCCATTACTACTAAGTCTAGGGTATAAATACAACACATAGAAATTACTTGGGGTTTAGTAATGTAGTCTATGTTTTCCCCATTTTTCTTTCTCTTGGTAGCAACAACCATCCACTCAAGACCATTCTTTCACATGCAATGCATGAAAGGGTTATAAATTTTATTGAATTTATTGATGAATTTCTAAGAGAAGCTCACCAACCCATGGAATTTTCTAGAATATATCATGTTTTTTGGCTTAAGTCACTCAAAAAAATATATGTACCTTCTCTTGATCCACTCACAATCCATATCGAGATGTCAAAAATCCTACTTATGCTAATTCTCTCCTTATGGAGATATAATTCTTATATTTATGCATAGGTCTTCTATCCTCAAATGTGCTAACACTTGTTATAGGTGTGCGAGGTGCTCCTCCCAAGTCTTGTAATAAACTAAAATGTAATTAAGATAGACAACCAAAAAAATTTCAATAAATGACTTCAAATCCTCATGCATTAGTCACATAATGATGCTTAGATCATTTATCAACCTAAACAACAACATCATCCATAAATGCATGCATTCCTTTTTTCTTTTTCCCATGAGCAAAGAAAAATTCCATAACTTGAAATTTATAATGTCTTCTCTTAAAATCAACATGTTGCTTATGAAATATGATTCTCTCCTTTAAATATTTCTTCACTTACTTCACAATTCATCAAATCCTTTCAAGTTGTAGCATGTTAAATGTTCCTTGAAAGGAATTTGAGCATGTTTTCTAGCAACCTCTTCACCTTTTGTGGAATTTCATCAATTATCCCTTCTATTCCAACCTTCATTAATACTATTAAAAATTAGTTTTCTATGTTCAAATAAATTTTAGGAGTTTCCTTGAAAGTGAGCTTCATTCTATCCTTCATAATAATATAAATGTTTTTTCTTCTATCACACATGGCCTTCCTAGAACAAGTTATAACATGTGTCCATAGGCATAAGATCACATAAAATCTTATCTTTATAAGGAATAATACTGCAAACTCACTATCCATTATTAATTTACTATAATTTTATGGTCCTCTTGTAACCATGAGGTTGTGTATAGGTTTGAATGCACATTCATCTTTAAAATCATCTTCTCTAGCATTTCATTAGATACCAAATTGTTTTTGCTAAAACTATCAATAATAAATTAACAACACTCACTTCTATATTTTCATATAGTTTGTAAAAGAATAATTTCTTCATCTACTTGAGAAATATGATTTCTAACCCCACTTATTTGACTACAATGTTGTTACATAATTTGTGGACACTGAAATTCTATGTTATAGTTTTAAAGAAGCTAATCATATATGTTATAGTTTTAAAGAAGCTAATCATATAGAATTTTAGTGTCCACAAATATAAAAAAAAAATTATTCAAATAAGTGGGGCTAGAAATCATATTTCCCTTTCATCATCTTTCCTTCATTTTATGCTCAATTGCTAATTCTACACTCTACCATACTCAAAAAGAGTTTTCTAAAATTTTATTAATAGTTGAAAATTTAACATATAAATATATTACCTTTGATGATGCAAGACCTTAACTTTAAATTTAAACATTTAATTTCTTAAGTAAACACTTGTATATACTTCTTAGTAAGTCATTAGAAATACATAAAAATTGCATGCATTGATCTATAACATAGAGTTTTGAGGCGATTCTAATTTTAAAAAATATTAAGTTAAAATATTAACATAAATTCAATCACATTTTGATGGTATTGGATTTCTTATATTTAAATTAAAATTTATTTTCAATAGAATTTTATAAATTGATAATCTCATCAATAAACTAATTAGATTTTTTATTGTAAAATAATAAAATATTCTTCATCTATACTAATTTTCTTTAAACACATCATAATTTCCTAGAGACTCCCCTTCCCTCAAATTAAAATAAAAAAATAAAAAATAAAACAAACAAACAAATCCTCCAAATCTAACAAAACAAAATCCTTGTATTGTTGAAATATACATGCCATAATCAAGCATTCATATATAGTGTATACCACTTGGGCGAGATAGCCCTGAGAGACAAAAACCCAAAAAGGAAGACCTCTTGAAAATAAAGCCCTACACCTTTAACGACTCTGATTAATTTGAACCCTTAAACATGAACTAAACTACACAAATCATTTTCTTTTTCATGAGTTTTCACTTATTTTTAATTTAACAATCTTATAAACCATTTAAAATAATCTTGTACGATTCAGCCGTCCATCGTTTTTCACTGTATTTTCCTGCTTTCCCTGCCGCTATCGGTTCTGCTTTCCCCGCCGCTGTCGCTTTGCTGAAAATTACGGCCGTAATGAGCACATTTAGGTTTTCACGTGACGACATCACAGCGCATTGTTGTCTATAGTTGTTTATTCCCAGCGTGCATCATGCCTCTAATCTCCCTGCCTTCAGTGGCACGTCAACCCATTATGGCCTTTCCCGTTTTCTTAGGAGAAACAAAATATTCGTTTCCTCGGTAGGTAAACCCGTCAGTTTCAAAGGGAACACGCTTTCAAATTCAGGGGTAGATATTTTTAATATAAACCCTGTAAAAAATATAGTAACTAATGATGAAATAGACGACTTTATATTAATACTAATAATAATATTTTAAAATCAATTTTAATGAAAAATTGTTATATATTTATCATTTATATTTTGTTTCCGATTTCATATTATATTTATTTATAATGTAAATAATAATATTTTAAAATTAATTTTAATGATTTTTTTTTATTTATATAACAAAATTAATAATTGAAATAAACAAATATTAAATAATTTTTATTAAAGTAATTTTTTATACATAATAATATATTAAAATCCATTTTAAAAACAACCTTTTTTATTTTATTTATATAGAATAATTTAGATAATTGAAAGAAAAATATTGAATAAATATTATTCTATAATAAAGAAATAAAATAATAAAAATAATAATATTATTAAAACCATTTTTAAAATGATTTATCAATTGATCTTATTTACTACACAAATGTGTGCAAAAAAAAAAAAAACCATTTTTTTCCTAATTGACCTTTCACACCTCTTCGGCGTTCCCATTACACAAGGTGCAATAGCTAGTTTATTTTTAATAAATAAATACAATCAAAGTGTATTTTCCAGACTAAATAGACATTTGAATGGTATTAAGAGATGTGCTATCATTGTTGTAGGAAGTTGTCCTACACCCTGTCTAGATGCCTATATTTATTCTTTTGATGAAAGAATCCACTAATTGAACATATTTCAATATTTGTTATAGTATTTTTTTTATTTAATGCATTCCTTAGATTAATAAATCATGTAATGCCACATCCACGCACTAATACAAAATGAGTTAGTGCACAACTATAGGTTTAAGTTTTTATTTGGTTTTTTAAACACCTCAACAAAATGCATGTTGATGTGGCATCCTAATTGATGGCGTGTCTTGAAATCTTAGTTATAAGCAGGGAACTTTCCAAAAAACCCCTGTAAACAATTGAGAGTGATTTGAAATTTCCAAAGTTTCCACAATCCATAATATTAAAATGTTGTATTTTTTTGAATTGGAACTGTGCAAATTTTTTTACATCAAAATTTCAAATCATATAATTTCAATCCAAAAACTATGACATTCTAGTTTTCAAATAGAATTTTGAACAAAATAAATATTAATTAAAAATAATTCATCTATTTTCTTAAGCATATCTAACAAAAATTTAATCGAAAGCATAACATACATTTATGTCAGAAACTAATATATTTAAACAAAAATAATATCACTAATTTCTTACGTATATCTGACGTAATGCAGACAAAATCATATCAAACATTTCTGTCAAAAGACTTCAGAACTTTGGACATTTCCTTTTTTTTTTTTCACACGTTTCCGAAAGACTTTGAACAATATGATGTGAATTGAAGGGCGATTTGGTAACTTTGTCCACTGAGAAGAGGGTCGTCGTTGAAAAACTAGACACTTGTAGGGCCCACTGAGCTTAAGAGTTTTCGACACTGTAGAATATTACAATAGCATTATAAATACTAGTTATGTCAAGGTTCAATTACCAGCACCGCCAGATATGGCAGAAAGAAAAAGAAAGATTGGATCGTGCGCGGCCTGTAGACTACACCGCAAGAAATGTTCAGAAGAGTGTATTTTGGCTCCTCATTTTCCTGCGGACGATCCCGACAAGTTCGCAGTGGTGCAGAGAGTGTATGGAACAAGCAATATCATCAAACTGCTTCAAGTAAGTTTTGACCGTAGCCCAGTTTTTAGTTTCTGTTGAAATAGGTTTTAGTTTTCATCTTTAGTCTAAAATTCGTTTCCTTGCCTATCACTTAAGATTCACATATTCTGCGAGTGCTAAAATTGATTTTTTGAACAGACCTGCTAAACTATTTTTATTTGAGTTTGTTCTTAGGTGGTTATTCATCTGCTGGGTGTCCTTACGATTCATCTGAATTGATTCTTGACATGTTAACTGTATTTTCTATCGGTTGTGAGTAATCAGATTAGTTCTCTGTTTCTTTCTCACAGTAGTGGAGTTTAATCTTCGTTTAAACGGTCACTATTCTGCTTTTCTGACTCTATAAACGAATGCATTTTAGCAAAATCAGAGATATTTAAACAGGGACTTTCTGTTTCCAGCTATAGTCGAAAAGGTACTTTGTGTTCAGCATTAACATTCTGAAAAATCTCATCAGCCCTAGGGTAAAATTAGAAAAATAATAATATAATATTAAAGGTTTTAGTTAAAGTTTGGTATTGTTATTATTGTTGAAAGGTTCAAATGAACTTCTAGGTTTAGATCAATTGTATATTTAAAGAATTTAAAAACAAAAAATTAATAAAAATAAATAAATTTTTAATCAAATTGTTTTCTAAATTTTTATTTTTATTTTTCAAACTATTATTTAATAAGAATTTTTTATTGTTGAAAGTTTTTGGATTAGATTGTATCAGTATTTTTGTATCAGATTGTGCCAGTTTTTTTTATCAACGTTTAGGATCACATTCTATGATCCATCGTCAGAATGAAGAAGAGAGCAAAAGGGAGTAATATATTGGATTATGATTTTTACTTCTTTTTCTCTCTTCATCATCTTGATGATGGATCATAAAGTTTGATTCAAAACGTTGATGCAAACACACTGACACAATCTCACACAAAAACTTTCAGCAATAATCTTCATGGATTGTAGAATTTTGTTCTTATTAATTAAGATTTTTGTATTAAAACAATGCAATAAATATCATAATAAAATTAGAGTAGACTCACAAAAGCCAATAAAAAAATTAAATTCTTATAGTTATTATAGCTATTAGGGTTGATCTTGACCCAGCTTTGATTGGTATTATGAACAATTATGACTAGTATATCTGAAGTTGAGTTTATTCATAAAAATAAATATTAGATAAATATTCACAAGGTAAATAATTTTTTGGTCAAGTGTCTCATTACTTTAATTAGTTGATTTTGAATTAGAAGTGCGAAGTTAAGGTGCACAACTACTAGATCCTCTCCCCTACAATGCCACCCTGTTTCTGCCACTACAATGCCAACGTCTGGAAACCCAAGAAGTTTCATCGCCGAGTAGACTGCTTTCAACTGGGTGGAAAATATATAATTTGTATAGGTGATTCCAGTGTTTTTGTCATACACTCTAGGATTGGGCTTAAAGAGTGCATAGTGGAATATCCTCGCAGTCTTTAAAAGTTACAGGAGTTGAATAAACTTTAAAACGCCCACGTTTACCTTTATTAATGCTGTTGAACAGCTATTTGTATTCCTCCACAAAAGCAGAGCAGTTGAACAAACTGCTGAATTTAGTAAAGCGAAAATTATTCAACAAATGAAATAATAAAAATGCAAACAAAAATCTTTTGTATACTATCAACAAACAAATCAGATAGCAGCTTATTGTTTTTGCTAGCTCTACAATGGTAAAATGGCTGGTGCATTTATAGATTTCATACATATCGTCATAAAATCTTACAATGGCTTAAAAAAAGTCTCTAAGGTGAAAAATTTAGAAAATGATAGGACATTTCATATGTTGAATATTCAATATATAAATATTATCTCTAACATTGAAGTTTGTTACGTACATTCTGTAAATAAACATTATTTCCAATGCTTTTCAGAATGTGTTTTTGAAGAAGATGATTACAATAATTATTATATTATATAACAACTTCTTTAAGATGTAACAAGTACCATAGTTTGAGAAAGTGTGATCCTTTTATCTTACCATCCTTAGATACCCAAATAATAGTGCATCAACCCTAGGTCACATATTTCAGAAACTTTTTGATTTGATCCTTGGTGTTTTAAATGTACCTTGTGAGATCTCTCCTAATGATTAAATCATCCATATAAGGTACAAAAAATAATAATTTTACCATGACCATGCTTTATATACAAATCTAGATCAGCTTTGCTTCCTTAAATCATTCTTCTATAAATGACTCATTTATATTGGAGTACCATGCTCTTGGACAATGTTTAAGATCATATAGGGTTTTTTTTAATCTACACACTAAATTTTCTTCACCAATTTTAACAAATATTTTTTTTTG
Organism: Sequoia sempervirens; assembly: GCA_007258455.2. Classification (NCBI taxonomy): domain Eukaryota; kingdom Viridiplantae; phylum Streptophyta; class Pinopsida; order Cupressales; family Cupressaceae; genus Sequoia; species Sequoia sempervirens. The sequence goes on from VDFB02325710.1 coordinate 66,591, forward strand.
TTGCATATAAATTTCTTGCTTTAAATTATTATGTAGAAATGCACTTTTTACATCTATTTGAAAAAAAGTCCAACTAAATACCTTATGTTTGTGAGAAACCTCTAGCCTCTAGCTTTGCCTTATGTTTTTAATAGGTCCATCTAATGTAATATTATTTTGTAGGTCCACTTGCAACCAACCAACATATTTAACTTTTGAAGATTTTTCAATTCCCAAGTTTCATTTTTCATAAAAGAGTTGTACTCATTTTGCATGCCTATGTGCCATTCATAGTTTCTTTTTGCTTCCTCATATGTACTTGGAGTGGCAACTTACATTATCCTAGTCAGAAGAGTATAGATAGAAAAGAAATGGACTTCTTGATAGATTTAATGATTTCTTTCACTTGATACTTCAACTTGCATTCCTTTTCCTCCCAAAGAAGATTGCATACCATTATCTTAAATCATTAGAATAAACAAACTTATTTTCTTTTTTCAAGATTGGAAAGAAATTTGACATAAAATTATCACTTTCAATATTTTCATTAAAGCATTATTTGTTTATTTATTTATTTCCCTTATTTTAGGATTATATAACCTATATTCTTTTGATTCCTCACTATACTCAATAATTATATACTTTTCACTATTCCTATCTAGGTTGTTCATTTTATCATTAGGAATGGGGTATAGCCTTTACATTCAAACACTCAAAAATAAAAAAAAATAGGATTTCTACCCCTCCACACCTCTTCTAGGGTTTTATTCATAACTACTTGAGTTGATGTTCTATTCAAACTATATACTATAGTATGAATTTTTTCAACCCAAAATTTATCTTTTATATTTGTAGAGTGTAACATGCATTAGCTATTTCTATGATAGTTCTATTGTTTCTTTCTACAACTACATTTTGTTGGGGTGAGCAAGAAATAATTGGTTCCATCTTTGTGCCATATTTAAAAAATTATAAGAATTATTCATTCATATATTAAGTACGTCTATTTATCCTTGTTATCTTTAGAGCTCTTGCACTTTTTTTTTTGTTAAATGCTTTAAATAATTTTAAATTATGAAACCCTTTTATCCCTCTTTTGTAGAAAATATACCTAAATTCATATAGAATAGTCATTCACGAAAGTGAGAACATACCTTACATCACAAGGAAGCAAATTTAAAAGAGTTTTTGTCTCCATGATTTTCCTTATTGGAAACTTTCTACATATTGCTTTCTCATTGCACATCCTTCATATACTTTGTATCTTGGCAAGATTTTCAGAAGTCCATACACAATATATAGTTTCTAAAATAAGCTTGAGACATTGATAGTTGAAATTTTTCCCATATGCTCATGTCATAAACTACTCATACCATCATAAATTAAAATATCTAAGCAAATAAAAATTAAAGGTTAGAAAATAAAAACACAAAAAATTTGTATGTGATTGAAAAAAAATTACATAGTAGCTTGTTTCTTTGTGATGTACAATGGTAGAATGACTACTACATTTATAGATTTCACGCATGTCTCTAGAAGATCTTATAATGAGAAATAAAATCATTGAAAGTGAACAATGTGGAAAAAAATAGAAGTTTGCATATGCTTGAATGTTCCACAAGTTGATATATTTATTAGATTAATATTATTTTCAACATTAAAAAAAATAGATATATTTTATAAATAAACATTGTCTTGAACAAAATAATAATAAAAACATAAATTTTCTTATCCATAACATATATATATATATGATCTTCTAAAAACTATTTTTTAAGCAAATAATAATTTTTTTTATTTTTAACATAATAATTGTAATTAATTATAATAATTATTTCTTCTTGAAAAATTAGAAAATTACTAATCACATAATAAACAATTCATATTACAATAGTATTTTCCTAAAGACTAGTATTTATTAAAAATAAATGATGAATTTGATTTTTTTTTTTTTAATTATCATAAAATTTATGTGTAGTGAAGAAAACCTCATACCTATATTATAAAAAAATATCTTATATTTTTTTTTCAATATGAAAAAGGTTAATTTTTCTTATTAATAATCTATTTTAATAATGCATTTTTAGTCTCAATTTAATATTTTTTTTATAAATACAAAGTAATGTTTTATACTTGTAAAATATTTTAAAGTATAAATATTTTAGGTTTTATAGCTATGTAATTATATTTGAAAAGTAAGAAAAAATTTAAATAATTTATCTTTGCCTTTTCATATTAAGATGTAATATAGAATATTCTAGATTAATTCTCATTTTTATGATATATTTATGCTAACATGTAATATTTTTTTAATATATTATATTTTATTTATAAAAGTAGATATCTTAAACAAGCCTCTTTAAAATTTCAACAGATATATTTGCTAAGGTACTTAGATTGAATTTTCTATTTATGAAGATCGATGGTTTAAGACACATTGTATTATTTGTATAGGATAATAGTTTACTAACAATGAATTTGTAATATATATCTTTATATTAGCACGTGATGTTTGTATAACATATTATTTTTTTGGCAACTAAAATATATAGATAAGTAGGAGGTATTTTTCAAAGCGTATTTGACATGTAGTGAAAAATACCTCCTACTTATCAATTGATTAGCTAAAGGGGCTCTGTAATGAATAGTTCATAAGGCACAACCTTGTTGAAGGTTTTGCAAATGGGATTGCAAGCTAAGTTGGCTTAACATTGGGAAAAAGTTTTGTGGTTAAGCGTGTTCAACCTCCTACTTATCAATTGATTAGCTAAAGGGGCTCTATACTGAATAGTTCATAAGGAACAACCTTGTTGAAGGTTTTGCAAATGGGATTGCAAGCTAAGCTAGCTTAACATTGGGAAAAAGTTTTGTGGTTAAGCGTGCTTGAGCTAGAGTAGTATTGGGATGGGTGACCTCCTGAGAAGGCCTAGTGCTTCACCTTTGTTAGCATCAACTAGATGAAATAAATGCTCAGTGGACCATTCATTATCATCAGAGATGGGTTCTTGTGAACCACTACTCATGAAACATGGGTCAATGAGTTTGACCCATAAAACTACTTTGTTGAATCTTGATAAGAATATCACTATTTGACACACTATGGAAAATACCTCCTACTTATCACTAAAATATATATGTTAAATACATGTATGTAAAAATATCCACACATATTTATGATATATAAACTAGTATAATTATAAAGCAAGTTAGTTTTAAGATAAATTATCACTCTTTACAATTATTTACTTTTTATTACTAGTACAATCATGTAATTTACCCACTAATGCAACTATTTAAGGCGAGTCTCTAAATCATTATTATAACTCATAATTTTTTTTTATTTTTTATTTTGCTCTATTACTAAATTTATTTAATTCTATCTACATATTTTACTTATGATCAAATTTTATTCATTCAAAAGTATTATTTCATAGTTTAATACATATATAAACTTACTTCCAAAAGCTCATAATTTTTAGTTAATTTGATTTTCTTAAAGATACAATATAATTCATCAATAACATAAGTTATTTTTAATTTATTACCTTTGTAAAAGTGTTTTGATATCACCAAATTTATAATATTCTAGTGTTAAAATTGTTGTTTCTTCAACACTTTCTCATTATTGCAAATTGTTGTCAACAATTTTGGTTTAGGGTTATAAAATATTTAGATTATAATTGTGTAAATTTTAAAATAAGTAAAATGAATTAGTTTTATTGTGGGACTCACATGTTTACAAAATGTTACTTCAGGGTTTGGAAACCAAGCAAAGAGAAGATGCAATAAATAGTTTGGTGTGTGAAGCAAGTGCAAGATTGGAGGACCCTATCAAAGGAAATACCAAGGTAGTGCATGAACTGGAGAAGGAAATAAGTGATCTAGAATTACAGTTGAAAAATAAGAAAGAGGAGCTCAAGAATATGTGTGCAAACTATCATAATCTTGTATTCTTCTTAAACAATGGATTTCCTATTGATACAACTGAAAATATCTTGTATGAAAAAGTGGATCCACTATTGTGGGATCCAATATTAAGGTGAGTTGAAATAAGGTGATTTTTAACACCATATGCATAATTACAATAACTATGATCATTATTTTACATTTTGTGATACTTTATGTGATCACCTTCCATATTATAATTATCAACTTTATTGAATTAAAAACTTAATAATCATGTGCCTTCATCGCTATATTTTCAAGAATTTTGTTTTAACCTTTTGAATATTGTAAGTCCACACTATTGTAAGAATTAATATTTTTTTTTTATGATTTATCATATATAAATAATAACCATACATTATTTATGTCTATATAGATAGCTTTATGGTGTATCTTAGATATAATTTTCTTTAAAAAATTACACTATTAAGAAAAATAGGAATGTACTTTTAGAGGCTACAATACACTTAAAGTTTAAAAATAAGTATTAGAGGAGGGTTATTTTTAAAATAAAATAATCTAATAATTAAAAGAATGCCTCTATAATAATAAAAATAATTATTTACTATTTTCTCTAGAAGATAAAGGTGAAAAACTATTTTTTATTAGTTCCTACGGAACTATAGGCATGCCTCTTCCTTAATAAGTTGTTAATAACTTTGATTTAAACAAATGAGAATTCATTTTTATTTTCTATTTGACAAATATTTGTATAACTTAAAGTAAATATGCAAAATATTTATCAAAAAAAATATCTAAAATTAATTTTTTGAAATGTAATTGGCTCAAAACTTTTGAGTGATAAGGGTGGATTTCTAGAGACTCATTAAAATAGTATTGCATGATAACTATTCAAGTGGAAGTAAATATGAGCTAATAATTTTCTTATAAAATAAGTAATGATGGAGAGAATATAGGAGTGTGAACTTGATTTTCTCCTCACTTTATGTGCATCAAGATTTAAAGTATTTTAGTGGAAACAAAAATAAAAAATTAAATAATTTTGTTTTAAAAGTTTGCAATCATAAAAAATCTAACTTCTAATTTGTTAAGAAATACAAATAGTATAGATATCTTAATTACATATATCTAAAAGACCAAAATAAAGGTGTTTATCTATTCATTTCAATATAGAGACCTCAACATTGATATTTCTTGATGTATTTTAGATAGATATAATTAAGATATTTATGTCAGTTTAGACACATATCATATATATATTCAATATATTCATATAATCATATATTTAATAAAATGGAACATATCACAACAATTTTTGTAAGCATGCAATATTATTAATAAATTCTATCAAAAATTTTAAATTACAAAATATATTTTTTTAAAACTAATAAACTTTTTTCTTTTTTCATGAAAGGTAAAAATGAAGACCACATCTATTAGGAACAAAAAAAAAAGTATGTGAAAATCCATTCATCTATCATGTATATAGTAGTAATAAATTTGCACCTTTAGTTTTAAGAATTTGCATTCAATTGGAAAAAAAATCATAAAAAAAAATTTAAAATTTTAATGAATAATTTAAAAAGATTAAAATTATATTTGAAACATGAAATTATTGTGATTTTAATTCTTGGTTTTTGTGCATTTAAATTTTTCTTCAACTTTTTTTCTCTAAAATTATTTAATCATAATTTATATCATAGAGATTTTTATATATATATGTTTGGTAACCTTTCTAATGCTTTATGTTATTATTAGTTTCTGCAACCAATCAAATGTGCAAATTTTATTATTTAAATTTATTTACAAATCATTATTTTTTTCATATTATCTTTTGTAAAGTAGAGATGCAATTTTTTTAACTTTTTTTTTTAATTATTTATCATGAATTTTATTAGTAGACATAAAACAATTTTTCCACAGTTTATTTGAGGCAAGTTTTTCTCCACTTTTAATTACATAATAAGGCTCGCTTGATTTTGGGGACTTACATATTATTTCCAACCATAGGAGACATCCTGTTTAAACTTAGTTCTAAAGCAATGAAGATTTACTTGAATATGGTAGGTTTTTTACATGGTTTCTTAAATGTTGATGCAGTGAAGCAAATGAGATATACAACATCTGCAAGTGTAATTGGCAGTCCTAATAATCAATCTTGGTATGAAGGCCTAAGACTTGCTAATTCTATCAAGTATCAATTTCCTCAGGTTGAATGGAAGTTTAAGTTTTTTCCCACTTATGTTTTGGTGCATTTTTGGTCTCATAATGATTTTGGGAAATTTTTATTTTTCAAATTTTTATTTTTCATACTTTATTTGGGTCTTAGAATGGTTCTGAACAATGTTTATTTTAAAATTTTATGAATCGATGGGATTTTTTCCAAGATACTTATTTTTTCTTGAAATAGTTGCTAGCTTTGACAAGTTGTAAGAGGTGAGTGATGACTCATTTGAATCTGACTCATAGTTTATTTCCACCCATCTCTATATGCCACAACTTATGTCTTTATAAAATTAAATAGGTATTTTGCAGTCACTTTGTGCATGGAATCCAAACAAGAGGCTAACTGCAACTAAAGCATTGAAGTGCCCATTTTTCAAGGTCTTACATGCAGTCTTAAATTATTTGAACCTTTATAGCTAATAACTTAGTTATTGTGAAGATCTGAGCTTTCTATTTGCAACTTTTAACTGAGATATTTATAATTTTGTATGCTTTTTGAATATTTTCTCTTTTTATGCCCTTTACTATTTTACATGACAGTTTACTTTATATTGTGTTCAGGTCTTTGTGTAGATATGCCCTTCTCTTAGATAAAGAAAACCAATATACAAACATCATTTTTTAGGTTTGTAATGCTTATAATCTCCACAATTTAAAATATTTTGAATTGTAAGATTAAATAGAATGACCTATTACTTTGTAGAAACTGGTGAAGGTGTTGTTCTATAACACTAAATCAAAAATTACAGGTAAGGGATCCTTTGAGGGAAAATTTGGCAAGTAGAACTTGGAGGTGGTAACTAATATAAAAACATCAAATAATCGTTATGCAGGGAAGATACATGATCCTTTCTATAAAGGTAATTGTTTTCAACTTATCCCTTAGTTTTGTTTTCTTGGATTACAATTGGTTTTATTTTGTTCGATTACAAAATTCCAGCGAGCTAACTTAGTTTTATTTTTCTAAAATTTAGTATCACAACCGAAGGAGCCCAAGGAAAGATAGGTAATGTTAGTGTTGTATTGTATTTTATTTATTATAAGTTCTCTTATTTTTCTAAAATTTAGTATCACAACCGAAGGAGCCCAAGGAAAGATAGGTAATGTTAGTGTTGTATTGTATTTTATTTATCATAAGTTCTCTTCTAGCATATGCTTGTAGTTTATGTAAGTTTGTCTATTGTTGTTAAAATAACTGGTATTGCAAATAATATGAATTTTAAGAATTGTTTTGGAGAGCGTTTATTATTAGTTTTTGTAGGCAAACAAATTATGGATATTATTTTCTTGTATTTCTCAAATATAATCAAGTAATCCTAGACAGCCTCGTTACCAGCCTCCAATAGGTAATAGAAAAGGTAGATTAAAGAGCTTGGCTTTTTTTAATGGTTTCTCTTGGGGAAATTTAAGACCTAATTTATTCTTTTCTTTGATTGTTGATTTGCTTTTGACTATAGTTGCCAAAGAATTAAGACCATAAGTTCTACATTATCTCTCTATAATAACATATTTATTTGTTTGTTTAATTGTACATCTATTAGTTATGACTGGCAATATTGAGGGTGTCACTGGTATCCATGTTTATCCTTCAAATAGGTTGGTTGTAACATATTTGTCAGACATTTTTATAGTGTGATTATTTATTAGCTATATTGTGATTATCATGTACTTATTAAGATACTTGTTATTGAAATTTTTGACATTTCTAGTACAGTCTATTTATTGGTTATATTGTGGATACTATGTACTTAGCTGTTGAAAAATTTTCTTAAGAAAAAGAAAGCTCTTCAAACCAATGGTTTTTTATTTGTAAAACTTCTTTTTGTAGGCAAATTGGAATCATTCCTTTGATACTTTAATGAGACATATTATAAAGCAACAAATATCTTATTCTATAGTGAATAGTTGAGTTAATACTATACGTCCATTGAAAATTTTCAAGATTATTATAAAGTTATTATCTTATAAACATTGTTACTAAAACAGAGCACACACATCAAATTAGAACATTTCTATTCTAAAACACTAGATGTTTAAGTAGAGCACTACAATATCTTATGAAAAAATTGTAAACTAATGTTCATATTTTATTTTTATGAATTTAATTAATTTTTATTAGATATGATTAGACTTGTGCATTATTGGAGGTTGTGGTATTGAGACAGATTATCCATTTGATGTATTTCTTTCCTAATATTAGTTTTTCATTTTTTATGAAGAACATGGAATAAACAACATGGAACAACTATTAAGAATACTTCATTAATTTTTGTTGTCCTTGTGATTATTTGCATGATATTCCTCCTACTAAAAAAGTAAATATATTAAACTTACTATAATATTATAAATTCTAAAATCAATAAACCATTAAGATTCTGCTTAGAACACATAATCTACAGGAACTAAACAATCATTATGTTATAATTTTGACTTACCACAGACTACCACAAAGTACGAAAACTTACTCTAAACTACCATAGGTAAGTTGTAGAGCTCGTGACAGTCAACTTCAAGAAGTGTAATAGATTATAAGGGACACACCCCACTAGTAAAATATATGAATAAAGTGAGAGGTGTTGACGTATTACATTATAACTGTAGGTATTCGGTTACTCAACCGCCTCCGTTCAACAACTTCCTTTCTATAAATGCAGATGTAATCATCAAATAATCTGATCAATGGAATAGAGCATTCACCAACATTTGGTATCAGAGCTACATATTTTCCTGTGCCTGTGCATTGCCTATGAATGTTGAAGGTTGGCACTTGAAGCAGATCCATTCTGGAAAGGCAGCGGTCTGAATGATGGCGTGTGAATTTGCAAGCAGCGACATGCGCGGCAGTTAAAGTGGTGTGGAGTTTTATTTTCTTCAACTTCAAGTACTTGCACCCGATGCGCACCATCTACACAAAACAAAATTTCCTTTAGAATCTTTCTAATGGCCGCTATCTGGAATCTCACATAGAGGTATGAATCCCCATCTATTATCTCCTCGTTCACATCAATTAGAGTACCAAGGGATCTACCGATCTTGTCAATACAATCTTCCGCCCGATATTCCAATAGTAGGTTGTACATTCTAACCCATACATGCCTAGCATACGAATCTAATTTTACAGGGTTGAAGTTTGAACACCATGTCTGCATATACAAAGGATGTTCATCCATTTTTCATAGACCCCCATGTAAAAACTTCTCCCTTTCTTCTGCTGATAGGAAAATGACAATAAAAAATCCCTTCGGTGAGAATTTTATAATCTCTGTTGATTTCCAATTTGCATTAATCCATGCCCTTATCTTTTTTCTATTATACTTTGGGTTTATGATTCTGCAAATTATTTCAAGATCTTCCAACATTACTAGGTCCATCGAAGCCTCCTTCGGAACATTAATTGTTTGATATGCTTTATGGATTCCCTCCTTGCATATTTCATCCATCTCTGCACCATCCTTCCCTTCTGCATTTTTTTTGCCCTGTTCCTCGCTTGTCAGCTCCATTCCTTCTTCTCTAACATAGTTCACATAATGATGAATACTTCCTTTGAAGCATTATAATAATAATATTCATTTTATAATCAAAATCAATAACTGAACAAAGAACATGCAAAATGTTTTATTTAATCCATACAAGTGGAAAGAATCTATGTTTGATTTGTAAAAATATATAGAATAATGAGTCTGAACATTTAATATTTAGTATGAGAAAATAACTTAATTTACCAACAATTATATCCTTTATCAATCTATTTTAAAACATCTTCTCTAGCCTCGTAAGGGGTACGGGGCAACCCGCTATCAGCTCCAAGCCTCCAAACCCAATATCGAAGTGGGAGCAGAGCGTTCGCGGAATCTGCGGGGAAATCGCACGACCCAGTCATGATAGCCTTCCCCACAGTCTAATTTTTGTACGGCTGGCTAGTGATGCTATTTGTTCCACGGGCTGATCCGCTATACATTATTCAACCAATTCAAAAATGTAATTGACGCCACTATCAAGCAACCAGTTGTTCCTTTGTTCAAGTACGCCAACGTCTAAAGGCATCTGACTGTATTCATTAATTAAGAAATGTGCTGTCATTGTTGCCCCACAGTTTAGAAGTTGTTCTAGAAGTTATATAATTATTACTTGATCAAAAGATTTAGTTGAGTTTAATATTTAATACTTTTAATAATTTTGTATCAATAATTGTGATTTAAATTGTTAGTGTTGATGATTGCTCATAATTGAATGAAATGTATTTCCTAGATTTGAAAAACAGCAAATCATGTGATGTCACATCAGCACGCTAAATCATGTACACAACTATTGGTGTAACTTTTTGCTGGATCTCTTTGGACAACTCAACAAAAATGCATATGATATGGCATCATATTTGATGATGTGACCCTCTAATTTTAGTTATAAGCATGAGACTTGCTCCTACAAACAATTGAGAGTGATTTGAAATTCCCAGCTTCCACAATTCATAATATTAGTATGTATTTTTCTGAACTGAACTGTGTAATTTTTTTTTTATTACCATTTCAAATCATACAATTCCAAAAACATACAACATTCTAATTTCCAAATAAAATTTTGAAAAATTAGAAACCAAAAAATAAATGTTAATTAAAAATAATTCATTGATTTAATCGAAAGCATATCATACATTTATGTCAGAAACTAACATATATAAACAAAAATAATTCATTTAATTTCTTACGTATATCCGACGTATATGCAAACGAAATCATATCAAACATCTATGTCAAAAAACTGTGGAACTTTGGACATTTCCTTCTTTTTCTCACGCGTTTCCGAAAGACTTTGAACAATATGATTTGAATTTTTAAATCGTCAATGCACGAAGGGCTACTAACTTTGTCTAATGATTGTTATGAATTGAAAACCGTTAATTACAAAATGAATTATAATATTTTAATCTTTTAAAGTTGTCATCCATTATTTCCATGTACTTTGTCTCTTCGTGGAAAGGAGGTGTGATTAAGTAACTTGAAAAACTAGACAGTTGTAGGGACCACTGAGCTTAAGAGTTTTCCACTGTAGAATATTACAATAGCATTATAAATACCAGTTATGTCAAGGTTCAATTCCCAGCACCACCAGATATGGCAGAAGGAAAAAGAAAAATTGTATCGTGCGCGGCCTGTAGACTGCGGCGCAAAAAATGTTCAGAAGAATGTATTTTTGCTCCTCATTTTCCTGCGGACGATCCCAACAAGTTCGCAGTGGTACAGAGCGTGTATGGAACAAGCAATATCATCAAACTGCTTCAAGTAGGTTTCCACCATGGCCCAGTTTTTATTTTCTGTTGAAATGGGTTTTAGCTTTCATCTTTTGTCTAAAATTCGTTTCCTTTCCTATCACTTAAGATTCACATGTTTTGCGAGTGCTTAACACGCACTTAATTGATGTTTTGAACATACCTACTCAATTATTTTTTCTTGAGTTTGTTTCTTAGGTTGTTATTCATCTGCTGGCTTTCCTGACGATTCATCTGTATGTTTTATCGGTTGTGAGTAATCAGATTAGGTCTCTGTTTCTTTCTCACAGTACTGGAGTTTAATCTTCGTTTACAAGCTTAAATGGTTCCTATTCTGTTTTTCTGACTCTATAAACGCTTGCATTTTAGCAAAATCAGGTTTACAAGAGTTTAAAAACAAAAAAAATAAAAAAATAAAATCTCTTTAATGAAATTGTTTTCTTAATCTTAATTTTTCTTTTTCAAATTATTATTTAATAAGAATTTTTATTAAAAAATATTTTATATATATCAATCATAATGAGTTTAGAGTAGATTCACAATACAAAAAAAAAAATATATATATATATAGTTACTATAGTTATTAGGGTTGATCTTGACCCAACTTTGATTGGTATTAGGAACAATTATGCCTAGTATATCCCAAGTTGAGTTTGTTCATAAAAATAAATATTAGATAAATATTAGTGAGGTAAATAATTTTTTGGTAAAGTGTCTTTCTAGTTTAAATATTTGATCTCCAGTTCACTAACTAAATCCTTAATAACATAATTAGAGTTAATTTTGTTTAAAAATGAAAAATTGTAACACTTTCAAATTTGCATTGGTATTATGTATTTAGTTAATTGATATGCTAATTTCAAAAAACTTAAATAAATTTAAAAAATATAGAGTTTTATAACAAAAATAGAATAAAACAATAAATGTGATTAAAATAATTAAATTGTTATTTTCTATATAATTTTTTAGTCATAGATATATTTTAATTGCTTGATCTATGTCATTTTGTATGAACATGTAGCATTTTTATAAAAAATTATTAACTAATTTCCAATTTATAGTACATAATAATTTTGTATTAGAAAACTTTTTTTAATTATTTATTATCTAATATAGATATTTATGTACATCCCTTAACATATTTTAGATAGTTGTATGTACGATATCTATGCTACTATAAATAAATTAGGTTATCTTTGACATAGATTATCATTGTTTACAATGTGTTCCTAATACAACCATTTATATAATCTCTTAGATCTTATAAATCAATATTTAATTATTGAAAATGGACAAAAATATAATGTAATTTTTAATGAATAAAAACACATATTATTTAATTGTCAAGAAATATTTTTAAGTGATTGTATTTGTTATATAAACTTTCATTAAAAATTATAAACAAGTTTCATATAGTAGCATAGTACTTTCATTTCCACTAATGTACTATTGGTTATCTAGTCATGATTCAAATGTAAACCAACCTAAATAGTTTGAGATTAACAGCTTCTTGGAAGCCAAATGCACCATGATTTTACTAAAATTGAACTTGATTTTTTTCATTGGAATAATTATTAATTAAATATTGATGAGCAAACAAATGCTAGTAAAGAGCCTTCATAGTTTGATTGGTTGATTTTGATTTTGATAGCTAAATCCTTGGTAGCATAATTGAAGTTGGTTTTGTAGAAATGATAATTATAATAATTTTAACTTTTCATGAATTTTACATGTATTATATTATTTAAATTATATGTATATAACATTGTTATACTATTTTTAACATATTGAGAACCAATGGACCAAAAATATTGTAACAACTATTATATTAAATTTTATACACTAGCATACATAGGAAAATACTAAACACTTTTAAAATCACCCATTTAACATACTAACAAAAATATTTGTAGGAATAATATTTTTTGACAACATTAAATGTTGCATATGATTATATACAATATAATTTTAAACAAAGATATAGACATAATTTAAAACAAACTTTTTAAGAAAGCTATGTACTATTTGGTATACACTTTCTAAAGCCCAGATCATATGAAATGCCACTCAATTAGTAAATTTATGATAGCTATGAAATATTTTTAAAAATTAATTTGAATGCTTTTAGATTCAATCGAATTAAATCTAAATTCAACTTCTATTCAATTCAAGGTCGATGAGATTAGAAGATCATTGTTTGCAAAGAAATTAGTTTAAGCCACAGATGTGAAGTCATGTGACTAAGTTAAATCCTAGCCTTTAAAAAGGTCATAGTGTTTTGTCAATTGAAATTGAAGCCCTCTATAGGAGGAGAGAAAGCGTGGACCCTTGAAGGATCCATACCATAGTAAAGCACCATTCAAAAGGAAATCGTCACACATTTTGGTAGGAGAGAAACCCACAAAAGTTAGAAGAAAAACTAGAATCAATCACAAATGTTGTTAAGAGAAGATCTAAAGATTGTAGTCATAGTTGGTTTGGTGTTGATGCAATTAGTGGTTGAAATTAAGGGGAAGTATTACAATATTTAATAATTTCTCTCATTTAGCATGAGGAGAATTATAGATTTGCATGAGGAAAACTACAGTCTTGCATGATGATAAAAATAAGATTTCTAAATATAAAATTTAGATGTTATTTTTAGAGTCTGTAATTTATATGGAGTTGTTGAAAGTCTTTAGATGTTTCTAAGATTGAGGAAAACTACAGTCTTGCATGATGATAAAAATAAGATTTCTAAATATAAAATTTAGATGTTATTTTTAGAATCTGTAATTTATATGGAGTTGTTGAAAGTCTTTAGATGTTTCTAAGACTTCTATATAAAGAAGTGATTGTAGCTCATTCATTATCTCTCAATCATGAGTTTTACTAAACAATTGTAATGTTTGAAATTGAATCAACAATCTTTGTTTGCTATGTTTTGTAATTCCTTCAATACTGGTGTCACTTAGTGTCAACTGTTGACTCGTAGAAGGTGTGGGACCTTTATTCTTCCATCAAAACATTTTATTATTATACCATTAGTTTCTGAGGTCACTCTAAGAACTAGTCCGAATAACAGGAAATCAGGGGATCCTTTACAAATGTAAATCCACTGCAATTTCCTGAACCAGAAATGGTGTTATGACCACGGCAGAAAGATAGACATTCACCTATCAGGAGTAGCAATTATGAGTTAATTAATGCATATTAGGAAAAAGGAACACTTCTCTAAACAAAAAACCTGCAGATTGCAGAGCTTAATCTACCTATTTTTGTACTTGGTGATCGATCAAGAGGGAAAGGAGGAGGCCACTAGAAACGACCATGTTGGGCTTAGGAGAAGATAGTAACAGTACCTGGACCTTCATCAAGCCAAAGTCATAAACCATAGTCATATCTAGCTTTAAAAGTCCAAAGTTGCGCCTCTGCGTTTGAACCAGGCTTTAGACCTTCATTGAAGAGAGTAAACACGTAAGTATCGAAGGGCCTAATATGCATCAACAGAAACCCCACGTTGGAAGTCACAAAGTTCATGAGATTTCCATTGTACGAGAAAGCATTCTCCATATTCATAACGGACTGCTCAATATCTCCCAGGCCGCCCTGTTTCTGCCACTATAATGCCAACGTCTGAAAACCCAAGAAGCTTCATAACCGAGTAGACTGCTTTCAATTGAGTGGAAAGTATATTTGTATGGGAGATTCCCGTGTTTTTGTCATACACTCTAGGATTGGGCTTAAAGAGTGCATAGTGTAATATCCTCGCTGTCTTACATCGCTTAGCTCCCATTTGTTTTTTAAAAGTTACAGCAGTTGAACTTACTTTAAAACGCCTGTGTTTACCTTTATTAATGCTGTTGAACAGTGATTTGTATTCCTCCACAAAAGCAGAGCAGTTGAACAAACTGCTGAATTTGGTAAAGCAAAAATTATTCAACAAATAAAAATGTCTAAAACAATAAAAATGCAAATAAAAATCTTTTGTATACTATCAATAAACAAATTAGATAGAAGTGTTGGAAAATAGGAAACAATAATGAAACTGAGAAACTATATTCTATTCAATTCAATTTTTCTGTGTTACATGATGTATATGTAAATTTGATATCATAATTGATATGTATAACTACATCACAAATGACTACATAATAAATTACTAATTATGTTCATTATCCCTCATTCTTTTCTATAATGAACATTAGAAACAAAAAAATGGTAATTATTCTATATTTTCTTCTCCATAATGAACATTTTGAAGAAAATCTCAATTTCAAAAATATGTGCTGCAGCAATATCGTAATTTAGGGCTTCTTCCTAGCCACCTCCCAAAATCTGTGAATCTGCAATCTCCAATCATCAATGCAGCTTACTCTACAATCAACGATATCATCCTACAAGTGACCATTGTGAGTACTCTTCTAGTGCTCACTCCAATTGAAGATTATCCAACTAGAGTGGGTCATTATGAGCCACTCTTTTTATGCTCTCTCCAAATCATGACCACACACGATCCTCTCCTCTATCTGTAGTGTTCAAAAATCTGTATCTTGCAATCTCAAAATACAGTCCAACTATAAATCAACAATTTTTGGGACCAAACAATGTCCAAAGCTATCACCAACAACTTATACAAAATCAAGTGTTTTGAAGAACATATCACTCATCTTTGAAAAAACATTTGAAGAACATATCACTCATCTCTACAAGTACAAATGTTCCCTTTGCAAGGAAAATATAACACAACAACAACCACATCAACATCATCAGAATAAGTCATAAAAATTCAAATCAAAGGCATCTCGATCATAAAGGGAATCCATAATACTATGAAGACAAGAAAAATCAATCTTATCATCACCATTAGTAGTGCCAACATTATTTTTACCACCAACAATATTACCAACATTCTTGTCTTACAAACAACATTATCAAAATCATTCAACACAACCTTATTTGGGGCATGAGCCCAACCTCTATCAAAGATGTCACAACTACAACATTTAAAGATCCATCTGATATCTCCCCCAGAGATGGTTCAAATAAAGAATTAGTAACACATAACATAATTTTTTGATCTTTCTTCTAAAAACAATGAAAAAAATCATGAGTATGTTGACCACATAATGAATAGGGGTGTTGATCAAAAAAGAAGTTGATGTATCACCATGGCGACCACAATAGGAACACAATTTTGGTTGGACCAATTTAACACTCGTAGAGGAAGATTAAACTTGACATGCATTCATAAGCCCTCTAGATACAAATCTAATGGGTTTGGAATACTTTGGAACAAAAGACCCAACAACACCCTTATAACCAAGACCACATTTTCCTTTGTTTATTTTTTGAGACTCCCAAACTCTCACAATTGACTTTTCATTCACTTGTATGGAAGTGTTAGGAGGAACAACTCGTTCAAAATCTTTCTTCTTTGCTAAGACATTGGATGTCTGCTTTTGCAACCTATCTATTTCTTGGTGTTGTGAAATGTATTGGGCACAAAACTACATAAAAGCAGTTTGAAATAGCCTCCAACATTCTACTATTTTATTTCCCTCTTTGGAGTTATCAATTTTAATATATAGAGACAAAATGTCATCTTCATACAAAGTAAATCCCATCATGTAGAATTATTCAATAATACCAAGAAAACTTCTTACAAATATTTATTTCTTCTTAATGCGCACTTATTGCAAACTCAATTTTAACAACAAAATTAACAAAGAAATCCTTAAGTAAACTCTTACAACAAATAACTCCAATCAATAAAAACCTTTCACTTCAAATACAAAGCTATAATAAACTTTATTTAAAAATATATGTAAACCTCATTACTTGTCTGGTCATGCCATATTTAATACAACATATCTTATTTATATTTACCCTTTTATCTGCAAATGATGCCTCAACATATAAAAATCAAATTCCTTACTCAAACTTGCAATGGTCTTGCCCATTATTCTTTTCCTTGTAGATCACGCTTTATTCTAGCCACCTATCTCAATGCTACCACTCACCAAGGTTTGGAATAAGAGATTTATGTGTTCTATTTTGCAATTAAATTCTTTATTATCACGTCTCTACAACATTTAAATGCTTCACAATAAAAAAATATGCGGTAGTAATACTCTTGAGGGGAGAACAATCATTCCATCTGTATCAGTGTGTCAAAGATCTGAATGATGGGCATAAAAGACATCGATACTTACAAATGATGGATGGCAGTTTGAAAACAAAGAAACGATTGGGACATCACTATTTTAGCATGTGTCAAAGATCTGATAACAACAATGCCTTCCAATGAATAGATACAACTCCTGCCAATACAAATAACAAGAAGGAACCATATTACAGAAATGGAAACTTACAATGAACAGTAAGGAGTGGATTTCTAAAATAACTACCTGGCATAGCAAATGATTTTATCATACCTCTTCATCAAATCTTTCAAACGATTTTGTTCTCTGTCAATGCATTCTGTTTTCCATAGTAAAATATTATGTGGTTGATGCACAACCTTGTGATCTTCAAACAACTACTAGAATTTTTAAACTTCTTCTTATCCCTCTGTTTTTTACGCTCACTTTACAAAATATAGTAGACTTAAAATCTTCCTTCATATACACTTTTACCTTGTCCATGGTTTTCAGAGCCTCCCAACAGTTGATTCTCTCAGATTCTTCTGGTAGCTACCAACTCTTCACAATCTCCTTTCAATCCTTCACACAGAAATTGTTCTTTCCTCTTTAATGTTACGCCTTATTTCATGAGATCATCCACCAACAACAATTGCTTGGACAACGAATGGACAATAGATTATGACATTTTACATTGTTTTTATGCCCTTTCCTCCTTCCAATCCTTCTAACACAACAATGATTGACTTTCAGCTTCAATCCTCGTCGAAAGGCTGATTCCTAACAACTTCACAACATATTACAAGCATAGGATCATTCTTTGCTCTGCTACCAAATGAAACTGTAAAGCTAAAAAAAAATATATATTCTATTGAATTCAATTCTTCAACATTACATGTTGTGTATGTAGATTTGATATCATAATTGAAATGTATAACTATATTATAACTGACTACATAACAAATAACTAATTATGTTCATTATTCTTAGAGCTAGAATGACTGCTACATTTATAGATTTCATTCATATCTCTAGAAAATCTTAAAATGGTTAATACAAGTTTTTAAGGTGAAGAATTTAGAAAATGCTGGACATTTTTATATGTTGTGATGTTCTATAGGTTGGAATATTCAATAGATAAAGTTTTTATATGTTGGAATGTTCTATAGTGTGGAATATTCAATAGATAAATATTATCTTTAACACTAAGTTTGTTACGTACATTCGTAAATGAAAAAGATCTCCAACACTTTTTTGAATGAGAATGTTTATTTGGAGAAGATGATTACAACAATTATTATATTATACAACTTCCTTAAGGTTGTAACAAGTCCCAAAGTTTGAGAAAGTGTGATCCATTATCTTATTATGCTTGGATGCCCAAATAATAGTGCATCAACCCTAGTTCACATATTTTAATAACTTGTTTGATTTGATCCATGGTGTTTTCAATGTACCATCTATGATCTCTCCTAATGATTAAATCATCCATATATAGTACAATAATAATAGTTTTACCATGACTATGCTTTATATAGACATCTAGATCATCATTGCTTCTGTAAATCATTCTTCTATAAATCAATTTTAACAATTTTTTTGGTTGCATATAATTATTTTGAGTTAAATTACTATGTAGAAATGCACTTTTTACATCTATTTGAAAAATTTTCCAACCAAATACCTTATGTTTGTGAGAAACCAATAGTCACTAGTTTTTCCTTGTTTTTATAATAGGTCCATCTAATGTAATATTATTTTGTATGTCCACTTGTAGCCAACATATTTAACTTTTGGAAGATTTCTCAATTCCCAAGTTTTATTTTTCATAAAATATTTGTACTCATCTTGCATAGCTACTTCCCATTCATAGTTTCCTTTTGCTTCCCCACATGTACTTGGAGTGGCAACTTGCATTAGCCTAGTCGAAAGAGTATAGATAGTCAAAAAATTGGACTTCTTGGGATATTTATTGATTTCTTTAACTTGATACTTCAACTTGCATTCCTTTTCCTCCCATAGAAAATGACACACCATTATCTAAATCATTATTATGAATAAACTTATCTTCTTTTTTCAATATTGAAAAGAAATTTGACATAAAATTATCACTTTCAATGTCTTTATTAAACCATACATTAGTTCTGATATTTATTTCCCTTGTTTTATTATTATATAACCTATATTATTTTGATTCCTCACTATACTCAATCATTATATACTTCTCACTCTTCTTATCTATGTTGTTCCTTTTATCATTAGCAATTGGGTATAGACTCTACATTCAAACAATAAAAAATCAAACACAATAGGATTTCTACCAGTCCATGCCTCTTCTAGTATCATATTCATAACTACTTGAGTGGATGTTCTATTCAAACTATAGACTATAGTATGAATTTTTTCAATCCAAAATTTAGCTTCTATATTTGTAGGGTGTAACATGCATCTAGCAATTTCTATGATAGTTGTATTGTTTCCTTCTACAACTATGTTTTGTTGGGATAAGCAAGAAATAATTGGTCCCGTCTTTGTACCATGTCATTTAAAAAATTATAAGAAATATTTATTCATATATTAAGTACCTTTATTTATCCTTTTTATCTTTAGAGATGTTCCACTTTTAGTTTTGTCAAACACCTTAAAATATTTTAAAGTATAAAACACTGCATTTGTTTTTTGTAGAAAATATACTCAAATTCATATAGTATAGTCATTTATGAAAGTGAGAGCATACCTTACATCACAAGGAACCAAATATAAAATATTTTTTTCTCTTCATGATTTTCCTTGTTGGAAACTTTCTACATGTTGGTTTCCCATTGCACATCCTTCACATACCTTGTGTCTTCACAAGATTTTTGGATGTCCATACATCATATATGATTTCTAAATAAGCTTGACACTTTGATAGTTGAAATGTCTCATATGTTCATGTTATAAACTACTCATACCATCATAAATTAAAATATCTAAACTAATAGTGGATCAAAAAAATCCTAAACTAATAAAAAATTAAGTGTTAGCAAATAAAAACACAATTTTTTTGTATTTGATTGAAAAAAATTTACATAATCGCTTGTTGTTTCTTTTTGATGTACAATGATAGAATGACTACTACATTTATAGATTTCATGCATATCTCTAGAAGATCTTATAATGGCTAAAAAATTTCTCAAAAATGAACAATGTATAAAAAATGGAAATTTACATGCTTGAATGTTAAACAAGATATATTTATTAAATTAATATTATTTCCAACATTAAAATTTTTTAAAGATATATTTTATAAATAAATATTGTCTAGAAAAAAAATAATAACATGCATATAATAGTGCATGAAATATGATTTCATGACATTCACAATAAATAATTTTTTTGGTAAAATAAAATGTAATAATTTTTAAGCAAATACTATTTCTTTATATTTTTTAACATTAAAATTATAATCAATAAATAAAATTATTTCTTCTTAAACAATTAGAAAACTACTAATCACATAATAAACAATTCCTATTACAATAATATTTTCCCAAAGACTAGGTATTAATAAAATATTAATGATGTTTTTATTTTTAATATCTTAAAATTTATGTATACTTAAAAAAACCTCATATCTATACTATAACAAAATGTGTTATATTTGTTTTCAATTTCATAGAAATATTTATAGATATAAAATATTTTAAGATAGATATTAATGTTTTATACTTGTAAATATTTTAAAGTATAAATATTTTAGGTTTTATAACTATCTAAATGTATTTGAAGAGTAAGATAAATTTTAAATATTTCATCTTTGTCTTTTTATATTAAGATGTAGTATAGAATATTGTGGATTAATTATCAATTTTATAATATATTTATACTAATATGTAATATTTGATTAATATATTACATTCTAATTATAAAAATAGACATTTTAAACATACCTCTTTAAAACATATCAAGAGATATATTTGTCTCAAGGTACTTATATTGAGTTTGTTATTTATTTAGATCAATATTTTAAGATACATTGTAGTATTTGTATACGATAATAGTTTACTAAGTATGAATTTGTAATATATATATCTTTATATTAAGATGTGATATTTTTATAGTATATTATTTTTTTAATAACTAAAATATATATCTTAAATACATGTATCTAAAAATATCCACACATATTTATGATATATATTCTAGTATAAATATAAAGTAAGTTAGTTTTAAGATAAATTATCTCTTTACAATAATTTACTTTTTATTACTAAGACAATCATGTAAATTATCTATTTTACTTTTTATTACTAAAGCAACCATTTATGGTGAGTCTCTAAATCATTATTATAACTCATATTTTATTTTATTTTAATTTTATTTCTCTAAGTTATTTACTAAAGTTATTTAAGTCTATCTACATATTTTACTTATGATCAAATTTTATCATTCTAAGTATTTCATAGTCTAATACTATAGAAACTTACTTGCAAGTGCTGGCTACTTGACTTAATTTTTAGTTAATTTGATTTTCTTAAAGATACAATACAATTAATTAATAACATAAGTTATTTTAATTTACTAACTTTGTAAAAGTGTTGTGATACCACCATTTATAATATTGTAGTGTTAAAATTGTTGTTTCTTAAACACTTTCTCATTATTGCAAATTGTTGTCATCAATTTTGGTTTAGGGCTATAAATATTATAATTTCATAAATATTTAAGTAAGTATGAATTAATTTTATTGTGGGACTCATGTGTTTATACAATGTTACTTCAGGGTTTGGAAACCAAGCAAAGAGAAGATGCAATAAATAGTTTGGTGTGTGATGCAAATGCAAGATTGGAGGACCCTATCAAGGGAAATACCAAGATAGTGCATGAACTGGAGAAGCAAATATCTGATCTAGAATTCCATATGCATTATTACAATAACTATGATCATTTTTTTAATTTGTATTTGCTACTCTATGGCACCCTTTGTGATCACATTCCTTAGTATAATTATCAAATTTATTGAATAAAAATGTAATAATCATGTGCCTTCATCCCTACTATTTCAAGAATTTTGTATTAACCTTTTGAATATTGTAACTCCACTCTATTGTAAGAATTAAAATTTTTTGTAGTCATATAATATATATAAATAATAACCATACATTATTTATGTCTATATAAATAGCTTTATGGTGTATCTTGGATATGTTTTTTTAATAAAATTTACATTATTAATGGAAATAACAATGCACTTTTAGAGGCTACAATAAACTTAAAGGTTAAAAATAAGTATTAGAGGAGGGTTATTTTAAAAGACAAAAAATCTAATAATTAAAAAAATGTCTTCATAATAAGAAAATAATTACTTATTCTTTTATTTAGAAGATAAAGGTGTCAACTATTATTTTTTATTTAATATTGAATCATTTGATACTTAAGTTAAGCACTACAATATCTTATGAAAATTTTGTAAGCTAATGTTCATATTTTTTTTAATGAATTTAATTAAGTTTTATTAGATATGATTAGACTTGTGCATTATTGGAGGTTGTGGTATTGAGGTAAATTATCCATTTGATTTATATATTTCCTAATATTAATCTTTCCTTCTCTATGAGGAACATTGAATAAAGGATATGGAACAGCCATTAGAGATATTTTATTAAAAGAAATTTGTCTTTGTGATTATTTGCATGGTAATATTTTTTACTTAAAAGGTAAATATATTATACTTAAATTAATGTGTACATGACATTATAAATTCTAAAATCTATAAACCATTAGGATTCTTCTTAGAACTAGTAATATACAAGAACTAAACAACCATTACGCTATAATTTTGACTTACTGCAAACCACCAAAAATTAGGAAAAGTTACTCTAAACTACCATAGATAAGTTGCAAAGCCCTTGACTAACAAGTCAACTTAAAGAAGTATAATAGATTATAAGGGACACATCCCACAAGGAAAATATATGAATAGAGTATGAAAGCAAGAGAGAAATACCTATAACAATATATGAAGGAATACACCTAAGTGAATAGATAGAAAAAATAGAAGAAGGATAATGTATAAGACACCTTATGGAATGATGAGAATGTAATATAAAGTATAGAAATATATGAGGGTTTAATATGTTACCTTGTTTGTTTTTTCACTCCACATTAATCTTTGATCCCTCTCCCACTCCTATGTATGGGGTATAAATACAAAAAATAGATAACACTTGGAGCACAAAACTCTAGTCTATGATTACCCACTTTTCTCGCTAACAAGAATCTTTCCATCTCTATTATATTGTAATTATATATCTTTTGAGATAATATTAAAACCCTCTCTTGCTAACAAGAATCTTTCCTCTCTATTATATTGTAATTATATATCTTTTGAGATAATATTAAAACCCTCTCTTCATAACTTCATACTCAACGATAGATTAGTATAAAAAATCCTCTACACAACACCTAAAATTTCTCTATCATATTGTAATTATATATCTTTTGAGATAATATTAAAACCCTCTCTTCATAACTTCATAGTCAACTATAGATTAGTATAAAAAATCCTCTACACAACACCTAAATTTTGAAGTGATAACGCTTTGATACCAAATGCAAAGAAATAGGGTACATGGAAATGTTTATTATGGTAATATTCTTAGGAGAGTGTTGTGCATGTTCTAATATTTTGATAATTACATAAATAGAACTTACATTTAAACACAAATAAATAATATATATCATGATATAGGTGTATGTAGGGAAAACTATTTTAGGAGAAAAAACCAATGCTTCAAAGAAATCCAATTTATTAGTTAGAAATTGAATATTATAGTTGTATCATCGTAAATTGTCACCCTTGACAATTTCACACTAGATTTTTCTCTCCCCTTTCCCCTTCTTCCCCTTACCACACCCCTATGTGCTTGGACCTAATTATTAATTTCCTATTTGTGTTTGTAATTACCTGTTCTAAAACATTTACCGAGAAATCAAAGTTGGGAAATCAAAGTAGGCATTTAATATTTTCCCCTAACACTTTGAATCTTGAAAAAGTAGGAATCCAATCTTAGGCGCAAGGTGCCCTAGACTTGCCTATTTTGGCTACAAAAATTTAAATATGTTGGTGTTGAGATTTCTTATTTTAAATTTTAATTTTAATTATCTACTATGATATTTAATTTTCAAGAAATTAGATGAATTACATATAAATACAAAGTGTTTTCACCATTTTAATCCTAATGAAGAAGAACAAGAATCCTAGCAAATTGAAGAAACATAATTGAGAAAATTAAGTGTCCTAAGAGTAGTCAACACCAAAATTTTCAGAATTATTACATCATTTCATCATTCATGCATCATGGCAATTTTTATGTGAGTTTTGTTCATGTTTTGCATGTATTTTGTATTGAGCACTAACAATTAAATCAATTCAAGAAACAATTAATGTTTGAAGGTGATGAGAGTGACTTTAGTTCATCAAGGACATCAGGTTTGAGTGGTGAGTTGCAATGAATTGTGAGTTCATTACTTGTTTATCATTTAGCCTTTGTCCCTCAAAAGAATACAGTCTCTTTTATCATCAACTTTTACATTGTGTAAGGAGAAATACCAACATTGAGTTTGACTAAGGCAAGCCCCTATATGAGACAACCCTTCCCCACATTATATGTGTGTAAGTTGTAGATTTGAAATGAGTTGAAGGAAGGTTGAAGGTATTTTATTCATTCTTGAATTTAATCCCTACAAGCTATCAAGTCATGGAGTCTTTATTTTCTCATCAACATGCAAAGCATGTCTAAACGAGAATTGAAATAGATTTTCCAACATACTAGATAAGGAGCCCCTTAATCTGGGTCTTTATTCCTCAAGACGGGCCACAAACACAAAAGACCTGTCTGCAATGAACTTGTAACCATAGCACACAGGGGGGAGCCAAGAGCAGGATCATAAAGCAAGTGTTTGTGACATAACACCCCACCCACCACATTAGAGCTAGTGTAAAAGTCATAATTTTATAAAGCCGCCTCAAGCACAGGCAACTGAAAAACGTGAGTGAACAAGTAGCTCTCGACAATGAACTTCATAGTCTTAGAGCACTACAAAATGTCCATTAAATTTGATACAAACAAACAGGCAATTTTGTAAGGTAGGGCCATTGGATGACTGAACAACTAGTCCCAACCCAAAACCAAGAAAATTGCATCAGAAACTTGAGAGCATTGTATGGAAAAGTCTTGCAAAGCTTTTCGACCAAGAAGGGTTGACAATCTCACAATTCATGAAAGCGAGGGGGAATAAACATCCTAAAGAAATTATCGATGTTGAACCTGCAAAATAAATTGCCTTGCCACCACAAATGGCCACATAAAAAAGCTAGACAACAGGCACAATCATACCAAATCTGGCCAAGCATGAGGAATAAAAGCACCCATAACTATACAGTACATTATATCTCCAAAGCTTGTAGAACCTCTCATGTGCGAATGTGAGAGCATTTGTTACAATTGTTACAAACAAATATAAATCATAATGCCATATGAATGCCAAGAGATTTCACCCAAAACATGAGAGCCTACCACATCAGAAGCAAAACAAGTGCCATTCGAAAGGAATGCCAACAGACGAGGCCGTGCTAGCAAGAAATCATGAAGAGTCATGTCAGCAATTATGAGCCTGAATCGAGTACATATTGCTAAAACCCAAGATATTTTGGAGGAGCATATCAATTCTTCTCAACCCCTCCTGTCCACATGTGATAAGACCACACACGGGCCGAAGAGATAGAGAAGGGACAACAATCTCAAGCCAGACAAAGTGGAGAATAAATTCATGCATGTGCCAATGACATCGAGGGGACCATAAGTCACACAAGGTATAATGGAGTGACGTCATGAGGACCGTCAAACTCTACAACATCAAAATCATCATTAAATAGTGATACCTCCAGCCATATTGAAGATGAGCGACATGGTAGAGCTTGCCATGTGACCCAAAGGAACCAATAACATGAAAATCCAATTAATAAATTGGTATCTAAAAAACCCAACAGCAGTCCACCTGAAATGAATAGAGGGAGAAAGGAACTACCACATAGCACAAGTTAATGTAACAAGTTATCAATATCTGCATAAGAGAATTCAAAATAAGGTAGGGAAAAGTCGATGGCTTTATTTGCCAAGCAATCTGCGAGACCATTTACTTCCCTATAGCAATGCCTTATTTCATATTAAATGAATATTTTGTATGAAAGCAATAATTTAAATGCCAAACACCAAAAACTCCTTTGGATAAAGCATTTATTACCACCATAGAATCACCGTCAATGATAATGTGAGATAAATTCCGGTCAATAGCCATTTCTAGTCCTAAAATCAGGGCATTAAATTCCACCACATTATTTGAGCCATTAGAAAGAAATTTGCAAGCCTCCTTTCAAACCTTACCATCACTGCACCTTAAGACCATACCACCACCTGATTTTCCTTGGTTTCTCTTGGAAGCACCATCAAAATTTAGCTTCACCTTGCCAAAAGAAGAGGGGATTATTTATAATTTTTCTTGATAGAGATAGAATTATAAGAATGAATCAATCCCCTTACTGGAGGGGGTTTAAATAAAGACCAAATCTTTAGCTTCAACACATCCCAAGAATTAGAAACCTTATAAGAAATCAAATTCTTGTAATGATTATAGGATGTGAGATTATAGGATAAGAATAAAATATTTGTAAGTTTAAAAAGGATTTTTATCGAGTCTCAAGCAAGCATCAAGAGCCCAGTGTAATAGGATTCGTCAATAATTTTAGAAGAATGGCTTCAATAGTAGTGGAATTGAACCTATTCTTTATTTCAAACTTAAATGTATTGGTAAACTACTTATAGTTTGTTTATATGTTGACAATTTGATTTACACTAAAAAATAAAATTATTAATAGATAAATTCACAAATGTCATGAAGAGTGAATTTGAAATGAACTTTCTTGGAATAGAAGTTAGATAGTCGAATGATGAAATTTTCATCTCATAAAAAAATATACAATTTATTTTCTTGATAAAGAATGAAAAGTTGTAAAATAATGAATACACCACTATGCATAAGTTTAATTGGTAGTCTTATAACTTACTACAGCTATACCAAAAATTACGGGGTCTGATGGTCGTATGGCCGTATTTAGTCATTTTAGCTGTAAAATACAAACTAAAATTTTAGGAAAGACTGTATCACTTGAAAGGCAAAATTTTAGTTAAACTGTCAAAATTTCTATGTAATTATTCCTATATATGTTTTTTCAATCTACATATATTTTTCTTAAAATAGATAATCTTTAATATTTGAAAGGCAACTTCAAATAAATGACCATCACAAAAAAATTGCTTTAATAGACAAGGTCAACCGTCAAATTTAAGCCCTTCTGTATACCTTATTAGTTGCACCTTAGGGAGAATTAGGGACGCTACAGTCAAATCCGTTTGCCGCTTAAACTGTTTTTGTTGCTTTCAACGATTATTCTCTACCCAAAACTCGTTACTTTCTTTGTTTTATTAGCTGGCAAAAATTAGTTATTTTCTGCGTTTTGTGCGCACCTTAGCTTGTACAAAATGGGACGCGAACATCCTTGTTTTTGAGAAGCGTTAAAAAGTGAAGTTCCTATCGATATTTATGCAAAATGCAAGTAAGATTCACTTCTATACAGTAGAAAAGAATAGTTACATATGCTTTTGGGACAAGCAATTTTTGTGTTTTGTATACACTTTAGATAACATTAAATTGGTTGGATATACAAACAATAATTAGAGAAGAACTATTGATGATGGGAGAAGTAGATAAGGTTATGTATTCAGTTTGAGATGAGGTGGGAATTTTCTGATATTCAACGAAGTAATCAACTTTCCTCAACAGAAGCTGAATACATTGTAGAAATGTCAATAACATGTCAAGCACTCTGATTGAAGAAAATACTAGCAGATTTAAGACAGAAACACGATAAAATAATTGTTCTGACAATAATTCTACAATGGCAATAACAAAGAGTAATTTTCAAAATCAGATTAAGCATAAAGATTTTAACATCGTTTCATCATAAATTTTGTGGGAGAAGAATAGATTGAACTGAGGTTTTGGAAGACTAACGATCTTGTCAATGTGTTTACTCAAGTCTTATCAAATTTTCTTTTGCAAGGATAAACCACGTATTACGAGTTACTAATTAAGCATTAAGATGGAGAATAATAATGTTAATGCTTAATGAAATATCGCCGACCCTGCACATCAACGTGAAAACCAACTCTCTCTACCGCCTGCGGCAAACCGACCTCCACAGACTATCCAGTGTAGGATCCTTATCATATCTCTAAAAACAACAAGCTTTTCCATTACAAGCAGGAATAATATCGCCGCTCCCGAAAAAGAGATTTAAAGTTAAAATAATGTTTCATCCGTTAAACAAAAAAACAGGACATATACTATAGGTGCATAATTAGTGCATTATCTTTAATCTTTTTAATGCATAATCAATATAGTTTTTCTTTGCTTCCTATGCTTTTCGCTTAATTTTGGGCAGCGGTTTTAAATTATTTCCATAGCCTTTCTAGTAACATAAACTTAAGAGCACTGGGGAAATTAAGACTTAACCAAGTTTAGATTAACTCGTGTATACATAACAATATTAATTCTATATACAAATAGAGAAGAAATAAACAAACTTATGACACCTTGCAGTAGAAAGCAGTGGAATAAAAACATATAAAATTTAAAAACAAGAGAAACTTAGAAAATTATTTTTATCTATATACCAGGGAGAAATTCAAAATGAGAGTCACGCCGGGCTAAACATGCGCATGAATTTCTAAGAAATCCAAACGAATTACTGTTAAAATGAAAAATGAAAACAGAAGAAACCCAATTTCGTCAAGTTCTCTTAACGGGATCAAAGTTGGATATTCCAATTACAGCAACCCCAATTAGAGTGAGCAACAACACACCACCTATAACAATGCCGGGAAGGAAGTTTAGAAAAATAGTGGTCGTTGTAGCTTTTTTGTTGCAAACAGGAATAACATCACTGCTGCCCAGAAAGGGTCTTCTAAAATGAAAATGGTGTTTCATCTATAAAACATGGCATATCCATAGCCTTTCTAGTAACATAGAGATCGGACCATTGTGGAAATTAAGATTTTATCAAGCTTAGATCAACCAATGTATACATAGTCTATACACTAATATAGGGGAGAGAGGTCAAATTTAAGCCAACTTCTGGCACCTTGCAATTGAAATAAAAACATTTAAAAACCAAAAACAAGAGCAAACATTCCAGGGAGAAATTCAAAATGAGAATCAAAACTGACTAAACAAGAGCATGAACTGTTGCATTGCACAACTATATATATATATATATATATATATATATATATATATATATATATATATATTGCAGATACTCTGCCTCTCTCAGAACTGAAGCATAAGATCTAAAAATATATATGTTTTCACTTTTTATACCCTTCCCATACACCTTCCGGTTTTTCGTTGGGTGTACCAACTGAAAATGTTCCATTGCTTCCATCCTTATTAATCTTTGAAATCGTTACAAAAGGGTACATCAACATGCATTAAAATTAAGCTCTTTGATATTATTTAAGCTTTGACAGGTCCATTGATAAATACCTCTTCCATTTGATGGCAATGCAAAATGTTTCTTCCAGAGAAGTTGTGTTTAATATGCCCGATTGTATCTCACATCTACTGGAGTAGACCCAACGTTTATCTTCTTATCTCTGGATAGAACAGTGCAAGAAATACAGGCAGTTTATGCCATGCATACTTTGTGTATGATCTGAGAAAGGAAAGCAAGAAACACTACAATCAGTCATATGTTGTGGATTTCAACAGGTAACTATTTCACAAATGAATTAAAGCTTTGACAGAGATACAAGCAAGATGATCTTGTCTATAAGAGACATTCTTAAAAAGACAGATTAAAGATACCATTTAATTACTTCGAAGAAGGAAATATAGCCTTGAAGAAATCAACAAAAACAATTGCTCTATTCTATAAACCTAAATTCAGATACAAAGTTAAAAGGCTAAGACATGGTATCTATTGAACACGTATAAACACCCAAGTCTGCGGCCATTGCCAGGGCAATTGCAACGGCAATGGCTTGCTATTGCTTCTGCTCCTCCTTCGCAATGCCATTGTCCATCACCACTGCTCCCGAAAACATAGATATCTCATTTTGTAAGAAAGAGTAGATAACATTTGAGATGAAATGAATGCACTTGAATGTTTTCAAGCGTTCCGTTGTTTTAAAAATATGTAAACGGCTACCTTTTTCTAGGCATCACATTTTGTGGCATACTCCGCCCACGTACTCGCTGTTGCCCTAGACGCGGAGCATTTTGTGCAATTATCTGCCCACGTAGCCTCCGTTGACCAAATTGCGGTGCATTTTGTCGTGTTCTCCGCCCGCGCACTCTCCGTTGAATAAGTTGGGGGGCATTTTGTTGCGTTCTCCGCCCGCGCACCCTTTAATGTTCATGTTTCGGCGCATTTTGTCGCATTCTCCGTCCACGGACTCTATGTTTACAGTTCTCTCTGTGTCCAGTAAAAATTAGCCACGTATATCTGCCGTACATTTAATCGAAAGTGCCCTAGATCAACTTCCTTGAACTTTGAATGGCCGAAAGACCTGGTACTTTCGTAGTCAATCTTAATAATTGAAAGTGCTCTTCATATGGTCATTGTAAGCACTAATGTCTTGTAATAGGCCTTTAATGGATGGATAATTATTAATTTTATTTTTTTCAAATTTTATTGGATTGAAACGTTGCCCAACCATTCGTCTATTTATGGGAAGGTAATTATTAGAAGGGATTAAAGGTTATCTATGTAATTGATGCTTTATTTATATAATTGTGGAAGCATTTTAAAAGTGTTTTTAGATAATAAGGCTTGTTTT
Source organism: Sequoia sempervirens (assembly GCA_007258455.2). Taxonomy (NCBI): domain Eukaryota; kingdom Viridiplantae; phylum Streptophyta; class Pinopsida; order Cupressales; family Cupressaceae; genus Sequoia; species Sequoia sempervirens. The sequence continues at coordinate 98,033 of VDFB02325710.1, forward strand.
ATAAATAATAAGGAGAAATGAGTTTGTTTCAATAGAGATTATTATGATGAATATGTTTTCTTCAATGCCAAATTGATTTATTAATAGAAGGGCACATAGCATAAATAGAGAGACTTAGAGAGGCTTGACCAACTATTAATGTATCAATATAGTGGGGGTGGTGTGGGCCTTAGTAGGTCACAAAAATATTGCTTCAAAATCCTAGAACATAATTTTATTTTCAAGGTAACGGAATTTCATTAAGAAAGTAAAACGAAGGTTCATCAATAGATTAAGGAGGGTTAAAGGTCAATTGACCATAGTGGATAAACTCTCATACACTTTGAGCACAACTCAAGTCTAGGAGGGTATTCCTAGAGGTAAAATTGAGAAAGGTTTTGGCATACCTGAAAGGTGAACACATAATATACAAATCAAAGTGATATTTGTGTGCAAGTTTTGATTTAAAAGGCTCTTAGTAATCAAAACTACTCACTATAATAATCTTTTATAAAGCTAATAAACCTATGCAAACATGATCAACTAAAAATAAATCCTTTCATGACCTAATTTAGATGTTTCCTAGGTTATACCTTAAACCATAAGGTGCATGGAAACCTACTTACAATATTAAAATATTTTTTAAATGTTATAATTAATTTAAAGAGTGGGATTCATCAAATCATACCAGACTCCATTGTTCATAGTTTCCATTATGTTCATGCTTCAATTGTTAGGGGTTCCTCTAGTCAATTTTTCTATGTTTCTATTTTTGATGGATTTCTTGGGGAGGATGTTACCTACCATGTTGAGTCCTATCACCATGTGAATTGCCTCCTTTGTAATGTACTAAGGTTTGTCAAGGTACATGAACTCATCATGCACTTGACACAATACAATCTTACACATGCATGCTCGTCAAAGAAATCCAAGTAGTCTATCTAGATATCTAACTTCTTTTGTCCAATCTCTACATATTTGAGTTTATGTCTTCTCGTCATCTTGGAGGAGTGTCTTGTGGAGCTCCTCGAACTTTGTATGATCAATTTCTATAATTTTTTCATGAATATAATTGCAACCATCATCCAGGTATACTATATTGTAGGGTATTTGAGAGAATGCCCCATCCTTATCTATTTCTGGAGCCTTGTATGGGTATTTGTTGTACTTGGGTTGAGGTTTAGTAGAGATTTTAACTATGGTTGGGGTGGCCATAGCAAAGAATTTTGTAGAGTGCGGATAACTTAGGGTTTGGAGTTGGCTGAATGAGCACACACTATGAATTGCATAGCTGACAAGTGAATGTTTAGAGTGAGATGTGAGTGTTAAATTATAGGTGTGTGGGTGGTATTGTATTTAATGTTGCTTCCTATTACGCAGGTTTTTCTTTTCATTTTTTTTATGCGATGGGATTCTTTTTGTGTGTTTTTAATTGCTTTTATGGTGTGAACTATAATACATAATATACATTCTGAGTTTCCTTCTTTGATATTTTATCTATCAAAAAGTGGTAATTTTTGATGCATGCTCCATTTATATGTCCAGTTAGGAGGGTTCCATTCATTTATTGGAGTTTTACTACTCTAAAATAATTTATGTTATGTAAATAGTACCATCTAACCTTCAATTTTTCTTGTTTCTTGAAGTTTTTATCATAAACTAGTACCAATCCCTTGTTTTGAATGTTTTCAATCATAAGTCCCTATCATGCCATTCTTTTTTATCTTTGACACTCAATTTGGTGGTTGTATATTGCAATTTGTCTATACTCATTTAATTTGTCTAGATCCTCTAATTGTTGTATGAGGGATTGGTCATCTTCCAACTACAGGGTGTACAATATGTAGATTAGAGACTATAGTTGAAATAGAGTGAATTTATATTTTCTTTCAGTTGTGTGGTATGCCTAGAGTACCATAGCTAATTTTATATCCTAACTTCTCTTATTTCTAGCACACATTTTTGTAAAGGCTTTCCCAATTATCTTATTTAACGCTTCACTTGCTCCATTACCTATGAGTGATAAGAGAGATTATATTATGTGTGATCATGAAATTATGCAATAATTATTTTATTATTTAGTTTAAAAAATGTTTTTCTTGGTCACTCACTATACTTAGTGGGCATCAATATCGTATAATTATGTTCTCATATAAAAAATTTGTGGTAATCTTTGCTCTATAATTTTTTGTAGGTTTTTCCTCCATCCATTTTGTGAGGTATCCTACTCCTATTATGATAAACCTTGCTTTAGAATGTTTTACTGGTGAAAATCAATATATCCAATAACATCTATGACCTATTTTTCAAAAATATTTTATGCTAGTATTGTTCTTAATGAAATTTCATCTCTTACAGTAGGTTTCCCTACCCTTTGACAAATATCATAGCCTTTTGTGCATTCTTTAGCATCTTTATGAAATTTGGCCCTCCTATTCTCGCAAGTTGTACCATTTTGTTTGTAGTTTCACCAAAGCTATGGCCCCATGCAACTCCTTTATGTGCTTCTTTAAGGATTGATTTCCTATCCACTACCCAAGCCTCAAGATATTGTCCCTACCTAAATGGTGTAATTATCCAAGTCGACTAAGGTGTATGGGGAGGCTCGCTGCATAGCGATTGCTTCTCTTGTGGTGAGATATCTTTGGGAAATTTACCTATAGAAAGTAAAATGGAAATCTCTTGTAACTCCTTTGTTACCACTTTAATGTGAAACAAATGTGTGCTAGGTGATCTTCCCCTTGAGCATCTAGTTCTTCTCTAGTCTTAATCTAGGATAGGTAGTCTAGTACTTGATAGTTTTTATTGAGTTTCACCATAATTTTGAACTCAAATTCTTGAAATAGTAGCATCCATCTACATATTCATCCATGTGTTATTGCTTTATTAACTAGATACTTACAAGTTTCATGATTGGTAAGGAAAGTGAATGGGGTGGATAGTAAGTAGTATCTATATTAAATTTATAGTTTTTTTTGGCAAAAGAAATGGGGCAATTCTTTGTTCCCTTTAGATTGGGTAAGAAATTATCCTATAGTGCTACCAGAAGCATCCACATGAACATGAAAATAGTTTTTCAAATTTAGGAATATTAGGATTGGTTCTTTTGTGATCTTATTTTTTGAAGTATCAAATTCATTTTGAGACTTTTCATTCCATTCAATAATCCTACCGATTTTATTCTTAAAGAGATATTCTAATGGTGCAACAATACCAACATATCCTTTAATCAACTTCCTATCATACCTTACGTATCCAAAAAAAAAATTTAACTTTTGGTGCATTCTTATGTTTTAGTAGGTTTAGTATTAGGGGAACAACCATAGGGTCCAACATTAATCCTTGTTTGCATATAATATGTCCTAATAGAGTTTGAAAGGGTATCACAAAGGTACAATTATTCAAATTTAGTGAAATCTGAATGCTCCTACATCTATTGAGTAACATCATGCAAAGTACCTATACATGATGGTTCACTAGCCTATAAATAGTCCAATCATCCAAGTAATCTTCTAGAAAATCATGTGTGAAATATTTAAATGTGTTAATCATTATTCTACAGAGTATCATAGGGGCATTCTTGAACCCAAAAGGCATTATAGTATACATAAATGATCCCCATTCTATGGAAATGTAGTTTTTGGCTCATCTTCCTCCTTTATCTTAACTTGATGATATCTAGAAATTTTTTCCATAAATGAGTAGATCTCTCTTCTTGGAAATGATTCTAGTGTTTGGTAGAAGCTCCCTCACCACTTGCATTACCAAACCAAGACTTATTTCTCAATGAACATCTATTAACATTAGAAGAAGATACAACATGGGACCTATATTTTGATGGTTCTAAGTGTTGAACTAGCTTTGATGTTGGAGTGATACTATTACCTCCTTCTAAAAAGAAAATTCACTTATTATACCATCTAAAATTCCTTTGTACAAATAACATTGTAAAATATGAGGCTCTTATCAATAGTTTGTATGGGGAATTATCTTTGAATATTCAACATTTTCACATATTTGGAGATTCTCAATTAGTTTCATAAAAATAATTACGAGTTGTAGACAAATATTTTGGCACCCGAATTCTTTCCAACACTTCTAGGGGTTTTCACCTAAAAGGAGAAAGATGAGCCAAAATGCATTGTAAACATTCAAAGATTAATGTTATATGGATGCAATATGTCTATATTTAATGTTCTAAATGTAGAAAACTAAATAAATGTATTGATTGTTAAGTTAAAACTAAAGAAATGCAACTTGTTGGAAAACACATTATGATATACAAAAACACTTAGAAATGAATGCAAACTATAACAAAAATGAATGAAAATGAAGGTGTGCACCTATAAACTTATTGAGGATGAAATGAAACTATGAAAGCCTGAAGATGCTAATTTTTAGGCATGGTGGGACTCATTTTCCATTCTGGGTGAATCAGTCCTAGTTCCAAAAAAATGTATCAACGTGCATTTTAGCCAAATAGGTGTCCAAATCTAAAAAAAAATTCCAAGAAATAGGTACAATGGGACTCATTCACCACTCTAGGCGAATTAGTCCAATTTAGCTTTTTTGAAAGCTCAAAAATGGAATTTGAAGCTCCCAATATGCTTAATCTGCACCTCCAAGTGTCCAAATCTGAAACCTTGGTTTTTGAGGCTAAAAATGACTTTTTGTGAGGATTTTGGCTTTGCAAAAGTGAAGATTACTTCAAAAAAATTGAAACCTAATCTTCAATCATGTCCAAGCCATCTAAGCACCTAAATTTGCAATCACACAAGAAGAGAAAGAGAAATGTTGAATGTTAGGGCATGGGAGTTTGCCTTGGTCAAACCCCTTTATAGGTAATTAAACCAAAATGAAGAAAGAATGTAATGAAGCATGCAATAATGGAGTTAATATCTTTCCATGAAGATTGATCATAAATTTATATAAGAATAGATGAAGATTTTACCCTTGAATGTCTAAAACTGATCTTGAATGACTTGGAATGATAAAACCCTAGTTTTCTTGACTTGAAGTGGAAGAAAAATGATGAATGGGTTATGAAAATGAGTTAAGAGATGTAAATTAGGGTTTAGAGGCTTGATTTTATAGGCAATTCTCCTAATTTTCCCATTAATTGGATCCCCAAGGCCAACATGAAGAAAAATTAAACTTAAAAACTGATTTTTCCCACTCAAAAGTCAAAAATGGCCCAAATGGGACTCATTCGCCATCCTAGGTGAATTATTCCCACCTGGATGGGACTCATTCACCATCCTAGGTGAATTAGTCCCACCTAGATGGGACTAATTTTCCCGAAGTGGTGAATGGGTCCCACAGGGGCTATTTTTCTAGCTAGGATGTTGGGGAATGCATAAACTAGGTTTATATGATGATTTTATTAGGTATTTGATCAATTGAAGCCTTGGGATGCACAATATGGGGTCATAGGGGCCTATTAATGGTGATGTAAAGGTAAATTAATTTCCTTGGACACAAAATTCAATGTGAAAGTGTGATTAAATACTCTTTGCCACAATAAAATGAGGTCCGCTTAGCCTAGAAAGGCATAACATCCAATGTGAACATTACAAAACTAGATTAACATTAAGTTTATTTTACAAGCCTTCTATATTGATTTGAGGATGCATTTAAATACATTTTATAATGTTTAATTAAGGGAAAATGGGTTCATTAAGTCTAGAGAAGTGTGAAAGTCTTTTACAACACTTTACAACACCTTTTCAAGACATTGTCAAATGAATTTGCAAGGGTCCAAGACCTAATGTGGATGTCAAAAACACCTCCAAACACTAAATCAAGGCCTCATTAAGTCTAATTTATCATCAATTCATCCCAAATCAAGCAATAAAAAAGGTATACTTTTTTTGTATCCACATGGTTCATATCAAGTGAAGCAAGATAGATTATCCCAGTATCATGATTTTGTTAGCATATTACATTGTAGTGGTATTGTGGTAGTAGAGGTAACTACGTATACAATTAACCAAACTACTTATTAACCAACCATTCAACCACTTCGCTCCTCAATTCTATAAATATAGATGTAATGTCAATTCAACGTATTCAATTAAAATCAATGACATTCTCTTCATATGATATCAAAGTAGCATTCTAGAGGAGACTGATTATATAACAGTCATGGTGTGATGATCTATATGGTGGATGTGATGCTTAGGGAAAGGACGTGTGAAGGAGAAACATCATGATGCTTGTAGAGAAGCAACTAAGAGCATTAGAAGAAATCATAACCTTTGTAGTATGCTTGGGTGTTTTTGAAAGGAAGTGAAGTGAATATTGGAAAAAATGAAGTGAATCTTGTGTTCGTTGTGTCTGGATTTCTCTAAATTTATGGATGAATAGGACAGGAAAGGGAAGAAAATGATCATAGAATTATCGAAGAATGCAAACAAGGTTAATGATGAGATAAGAAATATGTGAGTGATGACAACATGAGTATCTTGTTACCATGGAGTATATCACTCATTATATTGTAATTCTACAACAAAAGTACACACAAAGTGATGGAGTGAAGTTCTTTTAGTTTTTCATCACTCATCATAGGATATGATTCTTATACAAGTTCTACTTCTCTTTACAAGACAAATTCATTAGGTGCATTCTCTACATTCTACACAGATAGATGATTAATATTGATATGCTAGATAGGAGGAGTTTCAAGAATGATAGAGAAGAAATCCTTAGGCTAATTTTTAATTCACACAATGACTGTGTGTCCCTGATTTCTTTGAGCAAGGATTATAAATTGTTTCTATGGATTGATTTTATAATTCAAGATCAATAATAGCAATATTACTTCTCATTGTGCTCCTGCCCCATGTATCTCTTGGTTTGCAATGACTATGGACATGACAATTTTTTTTTGACAAAATGGCTCAGAGAAATTGATTGTACATACAAACACAAATTTTTGGTTTTAGATGATGCCGCATTTTTGTTTCTCCATTTATGATATTAAAAGTTTTATTGAAAAGCTTATGCATTAAAATGCGAAGATTTGTGTGGGATACATGGTTTTTATTCACCAATCTCCTAATGTTAAGTTCAGTAAGTGCATTCATGTTCTTTCCATTGATGATACCATCCAAAGTATCACTAAGAATTCATTTTATGCATATTTAAGGCTCTATTTGTTGGGAGTTTATCACTCAGTGAGAAAGGGTGATTTTTTCTTTATAAGAAGTGAAATGTGAAGCACGGAGTTCAAAGCAATCTATCTTCAAGATACTATTCATATTTGAGAGAGTGAATTTATGATAATATTTGAATTGGTTTTGGAGAAGCAAAATTCAAAGAGGGGATTTCTCTTTGGCTATGTTGGTTGTTTTTTAAGAACCAAGCTTATCTTCCGAATTACCTATGGACTTTGCCATTTCCAATATTTAGCAATCTAAAGCGATTGGCCAACAAACAAATGAAAGCTGTGAAACTTCCCTCCTACACTTTGGGCTATGTAAAACCTAGGAGGGTGATCCCACAATGTATATTCAAAAACTTATGCAACTAATATTTAAATACATTGTAAACAATAGATAATTCTCATATGACCACTCAACAATATAGTGTATCAAAAGAGTTGACATTTCTTTTAATTATACCACACTTAGAGCATGAGAATAATGAAACTCATTATAACATAACTACAATGTTAAATCATTTGAAAGGTTTGTAAATAAAGAGTGATTTTTTGATGAAATGACTCAATAATTGTGTTGTGAATATTTTACTCACACCAGTGCCTTATCCTAAGCATAGAGTCAATCTTGACCTATGCAACCAGATAAAAATTTCACATATAGCATCATATAAGCTTGGAAAACACTACATTACAACACCTCCACATTATACTCTAGACCATTACTTCTTATGAATATCCTAGCACTTAATTCATATGAATCAACAATTTCATTCATGCATTTACACTGATTCCTTGAATTAACAAGAAAGAACAAAATCATACATCTACTAGAACTCAATAGAGATCTGAAAAAATAAATCCTTGATTATATTATTCATGACTTATATAATAAGTACAAAGGAGAGAAAATGGCCATGAGATTGACACATTTCTTTATTGTATTTGCTATCTTTGTTATCAAAATTACATACGTAACAATAGACTCATAACCTAAAACAAAACTCAAAATATGCTTCGTATTCCTTTTACAATTCACTGTGTCAATTGTAATACAAAAAACCCCTACTTTCTGGCCATGAATTCCTTCTTATAGAAATGAAGGAGCAAAACAAGCTTTGGGCTAGAAAGCACACATGTCATTATTCTATTGGACCACTGTAACATATATTCCCTTTTCAGTTACATTTGAGTTCTCAGATGGTGGAAAACATATATGAGACAAAAGTAATCCTCATTCATTATTGGAGATTCAGTCCCACCTTCAAAAGGAATCATTTTTTCATTATAGTAGCTCCCAAATATCTTCCTCATGACCAAAAAGTGTTTTCCATGCACACATCTAGTCAGAAAAATTTAAAAAGAATAAAAAGCAATAAAAATACAAAACTGATTCATCCACATCAACTTTTATGCCACCAATTTTCATATTGAGGAGAGAACTATATCTTTTGCAATACTTTAACAAAATCCCAATCTACACTTTTTCCAGGCTATGCACTATTTCTCTCCCATCCATTATTCACCATATTCATCTTCACCTTCACGCATATAAGCTTACTAAGTAAACTTTTCCAGCCAAGTGTTGTATTCCTCTTTAGTGGGCCACTTTCCATCCAATAGTTTCTACACTTTTATGCTATGGTGAGTGTATCTACCATCAATCAATGCTCTAGGGTCTTTGATAAAAATGTCCATTTGCATTTCAATCCCCACCATAGCATCAATATTGGGATTCAGAGAGGTATAGTCAAATACCTTCAATATCATCTTAGCTTGTGTGAGAAGATCTCCTAGACCATTCCTCCATTTATCAAACTGTTTCAATTCACCTTTGTAATTTAATATCACAGGCATACCCAACTCCTCCATTTCTTTGAATACTTTCAGTTTGTTCTGAAGTTGCATTCCCAATTTTTCATGAAAAACTATTATATCATTTACCAGGTCAATAGCTTGTAATATTTTAGGGACATTTTTAGGTGCTTCAGGATCCTCTCGCATCTTAGGCATCATTTCCCTTAAAGCACTTATTCTAGTACTCCATTTGGTCCATTCATTCTTGAAGGATTCCTGAACCTGCAACTACTTTATGTTTGTTTCATGGATGTTCCTATGAGCGGCCCACACATCATCGTCTCTATTTATCAACTTTGTGACCCTATGTTTTAGCACATGCTCAAAAATGTCATTTGCCATTGTAATAGTTTCAAGCTTGGCCTTCTTGACATTTCCTTCTTCGTCTTTACTTGATTTTTAAAATCATCAATCCTTAAGGCCAAAGTCTCCCTATCTTGTGTAGACAAGTTAGAAGAAGAGGAGAATGGCAAAGACAATGTCCTCACTAACTGGCTAGCTTGAATAGTGGCTCTCATTTTGTTTGTTTCATCTAAGGCCTTATTATACTCCTTCACCATGGAATCATACTTATTCTAAGAAATTTGTGTTGCGTCTACATTAAGCATTGCAACATGATCTCTCTTCACCACCAAGGAACCGAGGACCTCTTCAATAGGCCTAGCAACCTCATGCTTTCCATATTGGGTGCCATGGACCAAATTACAGGAGTATGTAATTTTGGACTATATCCAGATCCAAACACCTTGTTTTCAAAATGATCCTCAGATATAGAAGCCTGAGGTTCTTTTCTTATTGCATTAAGCACAATAGCTGAGGTGATAGTGCACCTTGGTAGTAACATCATTCCACTATTTTCTACAATTAAACTAGCCTTAGTAGGAATGATAGCTACAATCATAGCCATAATCATTTCTTCCTCTGCCCTCTCGACCTCTTCTTGTTGAGAAGGATCAGCATTAGCCCTTGCTTGTTCAATCCTTTCCTTTATTTCTTTGCCTCTCTATTGAACCATAAATTCCTTGAATTTGATAGATTGCACAAACTCATAGTCTGCAAGGAACTCATTACAATCCTTGATCCTTAGATCATCATCAATCTTTTCATCATAGTGCCTTTGGACAATTCTATCTTGGGGAACTTTTGAATCAAGAGTACCTTTGATATTAGGGGGAGGGAATTTCTTTTCCACCTCCTCATCACCAAGAACATGTTCTGCCATTTTTTCTCCTCAATTACTTGGGCACCTTCTTCTTGCACATATGCAGGCTACTCTAGAATATCCATAGCATGAGGTTCTTGTTCTAAGAGAGCTTGCGCTATCTTAGAAGCCTCTTTTACCTTTACCTTGAAATCACCATTCTAGTAATTTCTTAGCTTTGCAAAATCTCTTTCAAAAGCATTTTCAATTACATCATAGGGACTTACATAGAAAGCATTCATCTTCATAATCCTCTCTTCAATGTCTATTATGGATGTCCATTCTCTCTTTCTAGATATAATAGCTTCATCACTAGTTAAATTTCTCAACATATCATTTGTGTACAAGAAATGGTGATAGATCCCTGATAATTTTTTCTCCCTTCTCTTTACGTGAAAAAAACCCTCTAAGTCAAAATCCTAACCTTTTCAATAGGTAGTGAACCATAGATTTTTGGATGTTAGGAAGCTATGACTCTCTTTCTCAATTAGGGTTTTTCACCTAAAGGAGAGAGATAGACCCCACAAAAAATCTAGGTGGTTCACTCAAACTAATGCAAGTATAATGGAAATATGAATGAAATTTACCTAGATGAGATGCAAAGAACTAATAGAATCTATTGATTATTAAATGAAAACTATCGAAATGCAACTTGTTGGAAAACACTTTGTGATATGCAAAAAAACCTACAAATGAAAGCAAACTATAACATAATTTGATGAAATTGAAAGTGTGCACCTGAGAACTTGATGGAAATTGGAAATGACATCTGGAATGCTGTTGATACTAAAAATTTGGCCTATAGGGACTCATTCTCCATTTTGGATGAATTAGTCCTAGTTCTGAGAAATTGTCACGAAACCTGTTTCAAACAAATGGGTATCCAAAACTGCAAAAAACCCTTTTCAGGCCTAGAAGTGGGACTCATTCACCACTAGTGGAGAATGAGTTCACTTTTGAATTTTTTAAGATTCAAAAGTGGAAACAAGATCCCTCAGTCTACACTCTGGTTCCCGATAGGTGTCCACCTCGGAAAGTCTAATTTTCAGGTTTGAAAGTGACATTTTTTTGATATTTTTCCTTAGACAATGAAGAGAAGACTTAAACAACTCTGCAACTTGATTCTTAATGATTTCCAAGCTTCTAAGATTCCTAAATTTGCAAACACACAAGAAGAGAAAGATAAATGTTGAATGTTAGGGCATGGGAGTTTGCCTTTGTCAAACCCCTTTATAGGCAATTAAACCAATATGAAGAAAGAATGTAATCAAGCATGCAATAATGGAGTTAATACCCAACCATGAAGTTTGATCTTGAATTTTTGTAGCAATAGAGGAAGATCTTTCCCTTGAATTTTTTTGGAAGCTATCTTGATGGCTTAGAATGATAAAACCCTAGCTTGCTTGACTTGATGTGGAAGACACATGATGAATGAGTTATGAATGAATGCAGTTGTTATGAATTAGGGTTTAGAGACTCATATTTATAGGAAATTAACCTTATTTTCCCATTAATTGGATCGTTGAGGTTGACATGAAAGAATAATAAACTTGAATTCCATAATTTCTCGCTTAAAACTCAATGATGATGTGAAGGTCAATTGGGACACAAAATTCAATGTGAAAGTGTGATTAAATACACTTTACAACACTAAAATGAGATCCACTTATCCTAGAAAGGCACAACATCCAATGTGAGTGTGTAAGACACATTACAATAGTAGATTAAAGTTAAATTTAGTTCATAAGCCTTCTAGATTGATGTGAAAATTCAACTAAATACATTTGATAATGTTGAATTAAGGGAAAATTGATTTACTAAGTCTAGAAAGATGTGAAAGTCATTTACAACTCTTTACAACACCTTTAAAAGACTTCAATAAATGCATTTGCAAGGGTCCAAGACCTAATGTGGACATGCAAACACCTCTCAACACTAAATCAAGGCCTCATTAAGTCTAATTTATCATCAATTATTCCCAAATCAAGCAAGTTTCCTTTTTTCTACCGTACATTTAGCCCCCCCTTTAGTGAGAGGATGAACTTGCTACAAACTCACACTAAAGTAGACAATCAAGAGAAATCAAAGTGTATAGATCTAGATGACAAAGGATGACAAAGATCAAGAAGGTTGTCAATCCCATAGGATCCAAAATCCTAAGTCAAACCATCAAGATACATAATCACACAATGGAAAGAAAGGAAAATGAGGTGGGAAAGATGCGCTCACTCTAGGGCCACGTAACATCAGGTCATCTGCAGGATGAGTATTCCACAATATGCTCACTCTAGGGCCACATAACATAAGGTCGTCTGTGAGGTGAGTTGTCCCAAAGAAGTGGTTTAGTGAGAAAGTCATTTCAGTGTGTCAGCTTCCCACCGTATAATGAGAAATTCATGCCAATGTGTCGACTTCCCATTATACTAACCATACCAAAATTATGCTCCTAATAACATTGATAATGAACCACAATGTAATGCTTTTTTTAAATGTATTTGAATATGTAAAAGGGTATATGTAGGATCATCATGGAAAAAACAGACCCTTAAGTAGCGAAAAATTTAGAAAAATCAAAGTTAGGAAACTTGACATAAAAATTTGAATAAGCTATCTATATTATTACAAAAATATGTAAGAATAAAATCTATAGCAAATTGAATTTAGTTTCTAAACTACTAGATTTTTTTTTTTTTAAATCTATTTGGTGAAATCTTTATGGAGGGGGCTCAGGAAATGGCGGACTTGGAGGAGGTTGCGGATGAGCTCCTGAACTCTATGAATTAGTGGTGGTCGGGCCCTGCTTCTTCTGTTTGCTAGCTGTTTGCTGGCTTCTTTGAGGCTTTTTGTTGCTGCCTGTTGATGCTGGTTTTATTTTCTCTGGCAGTTTTTTTGTTTTGTGGACCGCTATTTCGATCTTTTCCTATATTGTTACTTTGTGGTTTCGGGTCCCTGTAAAACCCGTTTATCCCCCTTTTATCAAAAACTCTTAAATTTCAGGGAAAAAAATAAGAAGTAGGTGTTTGTCTAACCACCCTAACCACAATAAAATGATAATATTTTTTTATAATATTTTAGATATAAGTACATAATTAATGCATTTTTTTGTAATATTTTAGATATAAGTACATAATTAATGCATATTTTTTTGTAATTTTTTTCCAAGTAAATAATTAATTATGAATTTTATATTACAACTTTTAAAAAATATAAAAAATCATATGTTTGACCACCTTAACTTGGTCAAAAATTCATGAAATTCAATTATTTTTAATCCTATTGGGTGATCCCACAATAGTGGTTTACAATTCTTAGCCAAATTAGACACTGAAATAATTTCTTTTAACTAAATCTTCACTTTCGGGCACCTATAGCGGCCAAACTGTGGAGAATTTGAAGATGATGCAAAATAGAGCTTCGTTAAATTTTATTTGTAGATTTTAAATATGTTTTTTTCAAAAAAAATTGAATCAGATTGTACTTGTTCTTCCTTCTCCCTTGAAAACTAGTTTTTTTAAAAACACAACATTTTTAAAAAGTGTCGCTCACCGTATAACACAACTTTTTTTCCATGAAGGCTAAAATTCTAATTCTTTCAAATTTAGATTTGTAACTCCGATATCTAGTGCTTCCACTTAGTTAGATAGTTTTTAATTGAATATTTTTTCTTTAATCAAGTTTCAAAGTCAAACCAATTACAGTTTAAACATAGTGCGACTGTATAATGCATAACTTTTTTGTATGTATCGAAATTCAATTTTATTTTTTTTGTTCGATCAAGGACTTCAATATCTAGTGCACTCATATTTTTTAAAAGAAAATTTGACCATATGATATTTTTCCACATGTGTAGAACCAATAATTTGATTTTCAGTGAAAAACCTACATTCACACGAAATAAAAAATAAATATAATAATTAAATTAAATTTATTTAAAATTATACTTTTTGGGAAGCTTATAATAAGGAATAAATACTTAGAAAAATAAATTTTAAATGAATTCGTTTGATCCCCCTAAAGGTAAATCAAAAGTTCCTTTTTATCAACAATTTGATAGGTGTAAGAAGACTCCGTTATAGGTATGGTTTAAAACTAGTGAGGTTCTATCCAAGGGGGTTTGATCTAAGGTAGGTTGAAGCCACAATAGTGGTTTATAATTGAAGTGAGGAAGGAAAACTCACAAAAAATGAATGCATGGCAAAAAAATTGATTTTAGAGGTTCGTACGAACCTATTGGTTTGACTTAACCAATTAGGGGTTCGGTAGAACCTAGGTTCGGTCGAGCCCTCTTAATACTTTCCCACCAAAAAAGAAATCAAAACCCCTTATAAAAGGGGGGTTCGAATGAACCCCTAGGGGTTCACTCAAACCCCTATGGGTTCATTCAAACCCCCTTTATTCCTCATCCCCCCTAAGGCAGAAAAAAACTTGAATTTTGGCACTTCAGAGCTCGGTTTGAGGATGAAAATGGAGGAATATTCATAAACCCAACTGGAATCAGGTAGTCCTCAAAACAAGCTATCCAATAAATATAATTTTAATATGTTTTGGTTTTATTATGTATTTGGTTTTATAGTTTTATTAAACATAGGTTTTTCATCAAAAATGAAGGTCTTTGTTCTACACATGTGGAAAAATAGCAGATTATCAAAAAAAAATATTGAAAAATATGAGTGCACCAGATATTAAAGTCCTTGATCCAATAGAAAAAGAAATAAAATTGAATTTTGATATATAAAAAAAAAGTTATCGTTATACGGTGCGCTATGTCTAAATTGTAATTGGTTTGACTTTGAAACTTGATTAAAGAAAAAATATTTAATAAAAAACTATCTAACCAAGTGGAAGCACTAGATATCAGAGTTATGAATCTAAATTCGAGAGAATTAAAATTTAATCTTTCATGGAAAAAAAGTTATGCGTTATACAGTGTGCGTCACTTTTGAAAAATGTTTTTTTTTGAAAAAAACCAATTTTCGTGGGAGATGGAAAAAGAAGTGGAATCTAATTCCAAAAATTTTGAAAAAAATATTTTTAGAATCTAAAGAGAAAATGTGATGAGACTCTAGTTTGCATCATCTTCAAATTCTTCACGGTTTAGCCGCTATAGGTGCCCGAATGTGAAGATTTAGTTTAAAAAATAATTTTAGTGTCCAATTTGGCCAAAAATTGTAAACCATTATTGTGTGGTCACCCGGTAGTTTGATCAAACCCTCTTCAATTTGAATGATTTAAATGAAAATTTTAAAGGCTTAAATAATTATATTTTCTAAAAATATGTGATTTCAACAAAAATTAGAATCTCCCAAAAATTGTAACCCAGCTTTGTGGGATCACCCTATTGTATGTGAAGCACAAAATGTGATACATGTTTTGGATTCAAAAAATGTAACACCGTTGGAAAGTTATAGATGTTTTTCAATCAGCCTATCGATTAGGACTTTAGTAGTAATTTAAATAGAAAATAAATAATAATTATTTATTAAATTCAAAATAAAGCATAATTTATATTGGTGGAAATCTAAGAACCTCCTTTAAAAACCCTTTTTGTTTCATCAATTTTGGGTAAAAAAAATTTGTCAACCACATACCCATCATATCACCACTTTTTGGCCCATCATGATCCTGCACATACCCAAAGAATTTTGCTAAAGGGGATTTTGCTTTGTTCATGGAAGGTCTTCTTCTTAGGGAGCATTGTGCCTAATGTCTCCAAGAGAGGACAAGTCAGGGTGTTAGATTGTTATCCATGGGATGCCTCGTTTGCATTAGGCCACTT
Organism: Sequoia sempervirens; assembly: GCA_007258455.2. Classification (NCBI taxonomy): domain Eukaryota; kingdom Viridiplantae; phylum Streptophyta; class Pinopsida; order Cupressales; family Cupressaceae; genus Sequoia; species Sequoia sempervirens. The sequence goes on from VDFB02325710.1 coordinate 114,005, forward strand.
CAATTGATTGTACACTCTTGGAAGGCATCAAACCTATTGACACCACCAAGAAGAGGACACATCACAAGAAAAATTAAAATCACACCATGAAATTTGCACAAAGATATTGTCTATGTATGCCCCCACTTTAAAGGGGTTGCTAACGCCATTATTGTGAGCAATTGCTTTAAAGTAGAAGAGGGTATGAGAGCTTATTCGAAAAGCCCTATGCCAAGTCATATTTTTTCGATAAGCTGTGTTAGGAAGAAATGGCTCAGTATGTCACATGCAAGTCAATCTTAAGACATGTCGTCCACATCCCAAGCTTGCTCTTATACATTCATGAAAGGTTAACGACTAGTCAAAAAAGACAATGACAAGTGACATACGAGGCCAAGGCTACTGAACCCCTTGCTCCCACTTAGTGCAAGACAAAGGTGAGCCTCAAATGGATGAGAGTAAGTATCAGGTAGAGGAATTAGGTGCTCCAAAACAAGGAAGAACACCACACTCCTTGAGATGTTGAATTTTTTTGTGCAAAGTCTGAGATGAAAGTGGAGATAAGGGAGATACCCATAGATCTTTGTTGAAAGAGTATGATGTGCCAATTTTTTTCATGTGTTCATTGCATCCATGTGTAGATGGGAGATTGTATTATATACCATAACAATCTTCCAAGTTAGATGAAGGGGGTGTGTGTTTGCGAGAAGGATTGGTTTCTTTGTAGGTGACGAATTAGCATCAACTTGTATCTAGGTTTGAATTTTGATATGGGAATGAAAGGATTAGGGGAGTTGGATGTGTTGTGATCAGTTGATGCATAGCTTCACTCATCTACATCAATTGTGTATATCTTGTTGTTTAATTCAAATTTTGAATTATACGGTGAAGAGTAGATGGGACTCCTTTCATACCATGAATCCATGGTCTCCCTATGAGAAGATTGTATGCAATGGATCCTTGCATGATATGGATAGAGGTAGGAAACACTACAGGTCTGACCTTAATAGGTAATGTGATCCTCCCTAGTCATTTCCTATTAACATTGTCAAAGCCACAAATATGAACATCATTAAGCTAGATGAACTTTTTGTCCATACCAAGTTTTTTTAGGAGGTCAATGCTTCAAATATTGGTTTCAGATCCATTTTCTATGATAATGTGCCTAACTAAATTTTCATTAATGATCACCTTTATCATCAAGGGATCATTCTTGCGTTGAATCTCAAGTGAGGTAAATTCATGTTTAGGGAATGTGATTTTTGATTGGGTGAATTGCATGGGACAAGAGGAGGATGTTACATTATTCAATTTTATGTAAGATTGGATCTCCTCCTTCTGTAGTTGCAACATTTTATGAAATAAAAATTTGAGGGTATATGTAGGATCATGATGGGCCAAAAAGTGGCAATATGATGGGTATGTGGCTGATGACTATTTTTTTACCCAAAATTGATGAAATGAAAAGGGTTTTTAAAGGATATTCTCAGCTTTCCACTGATATAAATGCTTTACTTTGAATTTAATAAGTAATTATCATACATTCTCTATTGAAATTATGACTAAATTCCTGATTGATAAGCTGATTGAAAAACATCTATAGCTTTCAAACAATATCACATTTTTTTAATCCAAAAAATGTGTCACATTCTATGCTTCGCATACTATAGGATTAAAAAAAGTAAAACTAAATTTCATGAATTTTTGACCAAGTTAAGGTGGTCAAACATACGAGTTTTTATATTTTTTAAAAAGTTGTAATAAAAAATTCATAATTAATTATTTACTTGGAAAAAAATTACAAAAAAATGTGCATCACATCGAGGCATGAGTCCTCTACTTATATCTGAAATTTGATCAAAAAATATTATCATCTTATTGTGGTTAAGGTGGTTAGACAGACACCTACTTATTTTATCTCTAAAATTTAAGTACCACTGCATTAGAATTTCAAATTTTCACCAAATAGATTTTTTTTTTTAAACAAACCTAATAGTTTAGAAACTACATTCATTTTTATACAGATTCTATTCTTACATATTTTTTAAATAGTATAGATAACTTATTCAATTTTTTTATGTCAAGTATCTTAACTCTAATTTTTTTTAAAAAAATTGCCACTTAAGGGCCTATTTTTTCCATGATGATCTTGCACATACCCTTGATTGTAGGTAATAGTTGAATGAGTTTCCATACATATATAATAATAGGAGTATTTTTAAGGTCTTGAACATGAGGCACACTATGTGGAAGAAAAGGTAATGGAGTAGGAGCATTGTGTGGTCCCCTAGATGTTTGAGTCACTAGGTTACATCTTAGCAGCTACAAAACATTGTTATGAGTAGATTGCATCATGGATTTCAAGAAGTCTCTTAGTTTTTTATGTGATTCACTAGTGGGAGGTGATATAAGGTCACTAATTAAAGGAGATCCCACCTGTATTGTCATAACCTCAAGAATCTTGTCTTTATTTGCATGAATTGTTAGTGAAGGGGATTCTAATGTCACTTTATTATCTTCACCTAGGGAAGGTTTAGTGTTTGAAAGATATGTGTCAATGTTCACATTTTCTTGCACCATGATATTCTCCTTAGGAGGAGACTTTTTAGGAGGATGAAAAGCCAAATGTTTTGGATATTCAAAGGTTGGTTCTTCAGAAAGGACTTCATCACAATTAGGGGAATGATCAATGGCTAAATTTTCTAGTTGAATAAGGGTGTCATTAGGTGAAGGGGGAAAACTAAGATAATCATGACCTTCATCGATTATGTTGTCTAACATATTAAACTATCTACTTCACAACTAGGAGAGATACTAGGAGAAGAAAAAATGTTGTTTTCATGATTACCTATGGTTGTGTTGTCTTGTTTATCAATGTCTTGTTCACTAAGAGAGGTAAGAGGAGAGAAACAACTATGATTCTCAAAAATCTCATGGATTGGTTCTTCTACCAAAATATCTTCATCACCTTGATAGGAGAGATAATAGGAGAGTAACAAATATGATCATTAGGAATGTCCAAGGTTGTAGTCTCTTTCACAAAAACACTCTCATATGGAGAGGATAGAAAATGTTTCTTAGCATGTCTAAATATGCAAGACACTAACATTGTGTGAAAAAAAATGAAAAGAACATGTAACCATTTCATGCAATGTTTCAGTAATGTAAACAATGTATATCCAATGATGAAAAATATTTGCATCCAATATATGCAAAGCCTTAACAATGCAAACAATGTATGTGCAAGAATGAAAATCATTTTTATCAATCGCATGCAAAATTTTATGAATAGAAACATTGGATATGCAAAAGTGAAAAGTACTTTTCTCGATGTTATGCAAAATTTTAGAAATGTAAGCATTTTCACATGTAAGGTTGTTTACAATTGAAGTGATTTGAAGAGTCTAGAATGATGTTTTTGGCCTAAATGCATAAAATAAATATTCCAGAAACTTTCCAGACTTATAGTATATGGTTCTAAGAGGCTAAGGAAGCACATAAATGAGGATTCTATTGCTGTAATAGATAGTGAAAATTTTGGATAGGGACTAATTCGCCTAGAATGATGAATGAGTCTTAGTAAGGGTTTTTTGCAAAATTTCAAAAAAAAAATTAATTGATTTTGATGATTTATGTGTTAGATGGTCTGAAGAAAAAATGAAAATTTAGTTTTCAGATGTTTTTCAATGATTTGAGAGAAAAAAATGCAAACTATATGCACTTTTACTAATGCAAAAATTTGAATCCCTAGAATGCCAATTAACCAATGCAACATGCAATGCAAAGTTAATGCAAGGAAATCTATGAAATGAAGGAACCTAAATCATAAATGAAGATGTTAGAAAAGAAGGTTCACCAAAATGAACCATCGATTTTTAGGTGTTAGGATACTATGACTCTCTTGCTCAATTAGGGTTTTTCGCCTAAAGGAGATTAATAGACCCCACACAAAATCTAGGTGGTTCACTCAAACTAGTGTAAGTATAATGGAAATATGAATGAATTGTACCCAAATGAGATGCAAAAAACTGATAAAAGATATTGAAATGCAACTTGTTGGAAAACACATTAGGATATGCAAAAACACCTAGAAATGAAAGCAAACTGTAACAAAATTTGATGAAACTAAAAGTGTGCACTTGAGAACTTGATGGAAACTAGAAATGACATATGGAATGCTATTGATATTGAAAATTTGGCCTACAAGACTCATTCACCATTTTGAGCAAATTTTTCCTTGTTGTAAGAAACTATCCTGGAACCCATTTAAGACAAATGGGTATCCAAAACTACAAAACACCCTTTTTAGGCCTAGCAGTGAGACTCATTTTCTAGTAATGGAAAATGAGTCCACTTTTGAATTTCTAAAGATTCAAAAGTGGAAACTGGAACCCTCAGTTTACACTCTGGCTCCTGATAGGTGTCCACCTCCGAAAGTTTGATTTTTGGGTTTGAAAGTGACTTTTTGTTTGATTTATGGTGAAAAACCAACTAAAATAATACCTCAAAATCCTATCAAATGGTTTCATAACCATCTAGCTCGTAGATGCCAGTCTTAACCAACTTTCACTGTCATTTCCTTGTCCAACATCCAAATTCACTTACGCTCAAAGTCATTCCATATGCCTAATCATTCTCATCCTAGCTCATGAAATGAGCTAAAATATCCATAACATACTGGTTGAAAAACTAAAAGAAATTGCAGACACCAAAATAACCATGGCGGCTAGGGTTCCAAAATGAAACAAAAAAATGCATATTACCCTAATTGAGCTTCAAGTGTTTTAGAAGAATTTGCAAAAAAAAATTAACTATTTGAGATCTAGTACATTAAAATAAAACATCATAATTCCTTAGAATCCACTGCCAAAGACTTTGCCAAAATATCGGCTTCATAATAGTATTCAATCATTAACCCAATGAGTTGTTAATGCCACATGTGCATGCACTGTTAATGATGGTTGTCAGTGTCACTTTTCAATTTGATATACCTATTCACAAGTAGCTATCAAAACTAATGTTTCAATTCTCAGAACAGCTAGTCATGTATGTAAAATGTGATTGTTATTAATCAACAAACTCAATACCACATTGTCAAACAAAATGCTAACCATATAAACCTATCTGATACCTCATGTATTCTCCAACCATCACATGATTAATGTGACTTTGTTTAAAGTCATAAAACTTATTAAAATGATTCCAAACAAAACCAAATCAGCATCAACATGTATCAAGATCTGAATCAAAATCCAAAATCCTGTAATTGCATATCATTTACCAACCATATGTGAATAAACCAATCTGCATATCATATATCAAACAATTTGAGAATGCATCCTATCAAAGAACTAGTTTTGTCATCAAAGACAAACCACAAATCATAAACAATTGAAAGCCAAAAAACTCCCCATTTTTCCTTGATGGTAAAAAAAATATTATCTCTCCCCCTTTTTCCCTCATTGACAAAGAATGAAAGAAGAGAATGTTAGATGGCATGAAGATAAACAACTGAGAAGCCAACCAATTATCCAACACAATAACCAGCTGCAAGTAGAGCAATATAGTAGCAAACTAAATATGCAAGAGAGTTGTGAATGAAAAGATATAGAAACAAGCTCCCCCTTTCAAGAAACAATCAACATTGAAATCATATGTGGAAAAAACCAATGGATTGAACAAATTCAAAAACATGATATCAATCTATCTCTATCTGATAGTACTCTACATAAATAGAATAGACAGATTCCTTCTCACTCCAGTACTTGAAGATCACTTTTTTCATCTACTATTGTTTTGCACCAAGAACCAATAGAGCTTTTTCACATCTCTATCCAAGAACACCAATCTCACATTCAGTCACATCTCTAGCCATGCACACTATGAAGAATGTTATCACTAGTCCAAGTTTGTCTTGAAAACATTGAATCATTGTCAACATGAAACAAACATAATAAACACTAACAAAAATGACTGAGCTACTAAGTTAAATAAATCATAACATAAATAAGAAAAGGAATTTTCAAGTATAACATCATGAAGTTGTCACTTGTTATAGTCACATGTGAATGACACTATGTAAACTATCACCCTGCATTCCCATAGCCCTGTGTCCTCTTTTGTATATAAAAATGACTTATCTATCTTTGTTACACACTCTACATAAACACAAGCAACACTTGAAAGAATCATTGTCCTATATTTTTCACATATACTTCTACAAACTGTTCTTTAGAAATCTGCACCACTTCACTAGACTACATTAGATTCATTTAAACATAAACATAATCACCCATACCTAGTTATAAGTATCCAAAACACCAATTATTGTTATAAAGTTATGATACTAGCATAAGCCACTAACTGAGCATGCAAAAACTATTGTGCATTATCCAAACAGTTGTCAAATAAAGTACTGGCCAACTGTCTTAAGATCACTATTGTAATACAAAGTCTCAACTGCAATCAAAACATAGATATAACTATGGTCCTGCAAATTTGTGTTTTTATTGTAAGAGAACCATACCAAAATAACTTAAGACATCAAAAATAGAATAGTCAATTCATATATTTAAAGACAAATTTTAACATGAATCTCCTCCTGATTCTTTGCATAAAAATACCATATAGTTCACCTACTGTCAAAATTTCATTAGTACTACATTATTGCATTAGCACTATCTTACATACAACTTGTGTCAAGTCTTGCAAGCATGATTATTTCATATTTCAGACAACATTTGTACTACATAGTTATAGCATCAGCAAACTATTATTTATCACTCCATGAAAGAACAACAATCAAACCCTTTGCAAACCAATAAGAGCATTTTGTCACTAGAAGAGTAATCCAAAGTGTAAGTTCCATGATCAGAAAGCATCAAAATACCATTGTCACCACACACTGTCCAAGATATTTAGGTACCAAACAAGTAGATATTACCGTTATACCAATACTATCATGAATCCATTGTTAAGAAGATGGACCAAATTAATCTAAAAATTCTTGTAGAAATAGTCACCTTGAATTGTGATGTCAAACATTCACAATGCATATCTATTGCACTTTTCCTTGATCCTCAACATGTACTACACTTCAATAGTATAATCTTGTCACTATGGAAACAATTATGTTTTCCACTATCCACTGAACATTAGTAGACCCAGTTTTCATAACATTTAAAAAACATGAACTAAATGTGTGTATTGTCAAAGCAAGAACACAATACCACAGAACTACGTTGACATGACAATGCATTGTACTGTATACTACCATCTTTTAACCTTATAAATGTAGTTGTTAACCTAAATCAAATCTAGGTTTGAAATGCTTTATCATTTCTCAAGCCTTCAAACTGTGTGAACATGTGAATCCAAGATTTATACACTAATATTTGATGTATAGACACAAAGGCCATTAACTTGATGTATACCAATGTCAAATTCCAAACTATAACAATATAAGGACTGGATCATCCCTGATCTAAGATACCACTATAAGAAGTATGATATGAAATCTTTAATTAAATGTTGTCAACAAAAAACACACCTTCTAAACTTCCTGGGGTAAGAGATAAAACATTTAAAAACTCCCCCTAACTTCATTCTTCTCTTTATGCACAAGTAGAGGTCACTTGTGCAATATGCACAATACTTAATTCATCCTTCTCCTGGTTTTCCTTTCTTCTCCAAACCTTCTTAACACCTATCTTCTTCTTGTCCAAGGTATCTTCCTACTATTGCTTGGTCAAGGTATTTATCCTTTTTTATGTCTAGATGACCTCAACAAATGATTTCTACAAGACTGAGATCTATGTCTAAACTAGTTACATCTATAACACATGACATTATGATCTGAACCAAAAGAATGATAACTTCTTCTAGGAATTGTATAAGAACTTCCATTATAGTTCTTATCATTCCACCAATAGTTAATTGCTACATGACCAACTTTGTGACAAGTATGACATATAGTGCCATGATTCTAATTTGAAAAACTATAAGTACTATTTCCCTTATTCCATCCATAATTATTTCTGGCATAACTTTCACAATCTCTAGCCCTATGTCCATAAACATGACATGAATAGTAGTAACCATGGAATTGGGAATAATTATACCTTATTTATTGACACTTCCTAGTAGATGAGAAACCTATGAATCTTTTAACAACCTTGCTTTCTGTCTCTGGAGCATGATAGTTCAAGTCTATTTTCTTCTTAGTAGTCTACCTAACCTTGAAACTTTTCTCATTAGTTGTCGCAAACACAATTTCCTTTTTAGATTCATCTTTGACACTAGAAATTTGTCCTTTCTCAAGCCCTAAACCAAAGTGATCATTGGAATGCTTTTTCTTACTCAACATATCATCAAGAGCTTTAGTTCCTTTCTCAAATTTCTATAATTTGATGTCTTCCAGACTTTTCTCTAAATTGACAATCTCACCTTCAAGTTTTTGACACTCAATTGCTATGACTTCTAAATTGGTTCTAGTTACTTCTATTATCCTTTTTCTCTCTTCACTTTCTATTTTTAGTTTTAAAATCAAATTATTTGTATCATTAGACAAAGAATTCTCTTTTGTGCTCTTTTTCAAAGAAACAAGTTCTTTTTCTAACTTAGTACACATTTCTTCTTCCTCTTTCAACTTGAATCCCTTTTCCTCTTCAACCTTTTTCCTTTCTAACACGTGATTGTTTAGAAATTCAATTTTTAAGATTTACCATAGTTTTGGTTGAATACCTTATTAGTATCAATTCTCTTTTGAAGTTTTACCTTGAGTCTTGACTTTCTCATTTAAGCCTTTTAAGTTCATCTAAGGCAATAAACAGTTATCCTTCCAAATCAACCTCAAACTCATCACCTTCACATTCCTTTTCACCAAATTCTTGTTCAAAGTCACTTACTAACTGATCTCCTTATTCTCCCACTACAAGATCACTTTTAGTATCAACTGGCAGGGGTATTTCTTGAGACAAAACTTCACTAGACTTGATAGGGGATGGTTGATCAACTTTTTCCTTGACACTAGTGGTTTTCTTTTGACCTTTGTTTCTTTTTCACTTAGCCATAATGAATACTCCATGACCGAGAAACCCTAAGTTTCTTAGAATTATGCATGGGTATGGCTCTAATACCACTTGTTGGAGTATGGAAAAACACTAAGAGGGGGGGTGAATCAGTGTCTGATAGACAAACCTAAAATATAGACCTTTTAAACTTTAACAAAGACTTTTAGTTCAAATATCCTTTCTATTGATAATAGAACAGAGTAATCACTTTGAGAGAATTCATGAAAAGAGGTAAACAAAGATATGACAACATTAACTTAGTTCATTTAGACAACTTATGCCAATATAACTTGTGTGAGATATCTTGCACTTGCAAAAGATGTGACTGGCATTGTTTAGCAATTAGAGCATGATGACTAAACAAGTGCAACTCACAAGACTGTGTATATGAAGACCAACATCATTGAATCACTTTAAGACCACCAAATTTCAATGCATATTTATGACACTGCAACAACTATGCAACTGAATGACATATGATAACCATTGAAACAATAGAGAGCTTTAGTACATTATGATAGATTGAAACATAACAATCTTGAAATATGAATCAATGAAAGAACATGTGATGTGATAGACTAAATTATTTTCATCACAACATACAAAACATGTTTGGTTAAATAGAGCTTTTAAACTAGTTTGCAACATATGACTGTGAAAGTACTTGTAACAATATAGTACATTAATATTGTAGAAATAAGAAATGATAATAGACATTAATGAATTTGATAACTTATGAAAATTACATAGACATGAAAAATAATCACACAAAGACTCATCACATAACACATTATATGTCCTAAGTGGAAAACCCTCAAGGGGAATAAAAACCACTCAAAAAAATATACCATTTTATTCAAATAGAGCACCAACTCTACAAAGTTCAGGAGCACTAACTCCACACAATTTAGAAGCACCAAATTCCAAATTTACAAGAAAACCAAATCCAAAATTATAGGAGCACCAACTCCAAAGTTACAAGAGAACCAACTCCAGAAAATCCAATGTATATAACCAATCAGTGTTTTTCAATACCCTAGTAATGCAAAATAGCATTCCTAGTGCCTCAATAGAAGAATGTGAAAAATAATTTTCAATAAGCATATAGGAGAATGTTATATAATACTGATAGCATCTCCATTTGATACAACAACTAATATTACTGTAATATATTACAAAGTAGTTCTCAATGTAAACACTGTTACAAAATCACTTTTCAATATTTTCAAGACTGAATAATGTAGCAATATATCTCATAAATTTCTCACAAAAATGTATGTTTGTAATTTCCCTCTTCAAGCCACCAAGTAACTAACAAAATTTTGTCATTTTATAATCACTAAATAATCTGCCAGAATGTAGTTTAAATAACTATAAACCAACTTGGGTTAGGTTTATAGGTGAGAAACCCTAAAGAGTACATTAATTTTGAAGTAAATTTTGTTACATCCCGAGAGTCATCTAGAAACCCTAAAGGGGTTTATAACATAATCAACAAAATATTAAGCCCTTTAACAAAAACCTTAACAATAGCACTTTTCAAACCAATTTTATTCACTGAAAAACATTCTTAATAACCTGCTTAATCAATTGTTTCAAATCCCATAAGTAATAGAAATTCCTTACCTATTTATGATGAAAAACCAACTAAAATAATATCTCAAAAACCTATCAAATGGTTTCACAACCATCAAGTTGGTAGACACTAGTCTTAACTGACTTTCACTATCATTTCCTTGTCCTACATCCACAATCACTTAAGCTCAAAGTCATTCCATATGCCTGACCATTCTCATCCTAGCTTATACAATGAGCTAAACTTATATATCCATAGCATACTAACTGAAAAGCTAAAAGAAATTGCAGACACTAGAATAACCATGGTGGCTAGGTTTACAAAATGAAACAACAAAAATGCATTTTACCCTAATCGAGCTTCAAGTGTTTTAGAAGACTTTACAAAAAAAAATAACTATTTGAGATATGGTATATTTAAAAAAAACATCATAATTCCTTAGAGTCCCTTACCAAAGACTTTACCAAAATATCGACATCATAATAGTATTGAATCATTAACCCAATGAGTTGTCAATGCCACATGTGCATGCACTGTCAATGATGGTTGTCAGTGTCACTTTTAAATTTGATATTGTAGAGCCTTAAATCTTCATTAACTAAAAAAAAAAGCCTTTAGCATTGTTATTAAACCAAAGAAAACAAAAGATTCCCTATAAGATTCATCTGATCACAAGAACAATGCAAAAGAAGCAAGCAAAACATAGAAAAACATCATTCTAACAATCAAACCAGCATCTTATAGTGGATTGGTGCTTCTATGGAAAGAAGCCCTTTCCCAGTCCTTGCTCAAGCTCCATGCTGAAAATGCTATGAAGAATGATATGAAATGATAAGATGATAAATGGGAAAAATTAGCTCTCAAATGAAGAGAGTAACCTTGCATGAGATTGTAGATGAAATTGTGGAGGATTTGAACAATAGAGGAGACCTCTATTTAAAGATTCTCAAGTTGAAAGAATGCTTATTCATGAGAGAGAAATGTGGGATCAAAAAAAAGCCAATGAAAAGAGGCCACTTGTCAACTTGTGATAGGCTGGAGGATGAGCACATTTTGGTCAATGTGCCAAAGAGAGGGAGATTTCAAATTTGAATTTGTGAGTTAATTTTGAGTTTGACTTGTGCAAGGGACATGTAAGAGCTTATTAATTGCTTTGTTGGATGTACATGTCCACTTGTTTTTTAATTCAAAATTGAGGGAATATTCCTCAAAGATGCCATGTTGATGGAAAATGTTGATTTTAATAAATCAGTAAATTGATTTATTTGTGCAAGTGGGAAAAGCTAGAGGATGTGATGGGTGGTTAAATTAGTTTAATCAGGATTAGATTAGCTTAATGATGATTAGGATGTTTTGACCCTTTTGACTTGAATATTTGATTTATTTAAATCAAAAGGGATGGAAAATGCATTTGGGATTTAATTAAATAAAAGGTTCGATTTATTTAATTAAAAGGAGGGTGATGGGATCAAGTTGATTTAAATTGATGACTTTAGGAGATTGATAAATAAACTTGATTTATTTTCCGAATGGATGAAAATGACCTAATTGAATGCATTATGCCAATTTTGCATGTCTACATTTTGCCCCTCTTTGAAGCAATGTACTTGTTGCATTGGTTCAAAGAATAAACTTGCCACAATCAAAATTCAAAAAAAAAATGATTTTTTTGGATGCCCCAGTAGAAAGAAGTACACCGGTACATTTCCCCCTCAAGAGATCGAGTGAAAACATTCAATTTGAGGGTCGATCTCATGATAAAGAGGTTCAAAATGGATGGTTATGGATGATGATGCAAATGAGATAGTTTTAAGATGCTTAGAATAAAAAATCTATATTATCTTAAACAACTTAAATGTTGATATGATGTGATGATGGATGAGATGGATGATGTGATATGCTATGATTATGAAAATGTATGATTTATGTAGATACTTGGACTAACAGATCTATATTATGATGATGATTATGCATGTGAGATGATATGTAGAATACTGATGGTTTGTGGATGCAAGATGGATGCATGATGGATGCACTGGTGATGATTATTAACTATTCATGACGTGATGTTAGTGCAGAAAAGAAGACATAAGATGATGACAAGAGGATCCCACAAGCGAACTTGATGAGAGATGATGATGAGAAATGATGATAGATGGATGATTCGCTTATCAAGGATTGGGACTTTAAAAGGGCTACTTACCTTATGTTTGATAACACATGTAAGTACGATGCATCAAGGTATAAAGAACCAGGATGGCATTGCACCTAGTGCGATGGACTTTGACTCGACAAACAAATAGGAGTATTCTTATTCACACTTGACATACAAAAACCTTGCTAGGACGTACCTAACAAAGAAAGTATTCACCAAGTTATTTTACAAGAATGTCCAACAAGCACAATAGATAAAAGATAATGACAGTTGCCCCATTCCTATCTCTCTAAATCCTTATTTTGGATATCATCGATATGTCCTTGGAATGAGCGCAATAAGATAAATCAAAAGAAAAGATCAAATACGCAAACAAGCCCATGTTCTTCATACCTCTAGCCAAAGGGATTTGTTTTGATAGGATAAGAATCCAAAGTGATATCCAAAATGATGCCCATTGTCGGAACGATATATCCTAGGACATGCATTGTATAGGATGATGATGGTTTGATAAGTTGATTGATAGGCTATTGATATAAAGTTGATTGACATGTTTGCGATTGATCAAGAGTTTGATTTTGTGTTCAAGATTTGTTGTTTTCTTTTGATTTTACTATTGAAGCTTGCTTTTGCTGATTGTTGTGGTTGTTTCTATTTGTTTTGCAAAATGATGAAGGTGATGATCAATTTATTATGGAAGATTGATTATTTCAAGTGAAAGGGTATGTGTAGGATCATGATGGCCCAAAAAGTGGCAATATTGTGGGTATTTGTAGGGTATGTGGCTGATGACTTTTTTTAACCCAAAATTGATGAAACGAAAAAGGTTTTTAGAGGAGATTCTCAACTTTCCGCCAATATAAATTATACTTTAATTTGAATTTAATAAATAATTATTATTCATTTTCTATTAGAATTATGACTAAAGTCTTGATCAATAGGTTGATTGAGAAACATCTATAGCTTTCAAACGGTATCACATTTTTTGAATCTAAAACATCGTCACATTCTATGCTTCACATACTATAGGATTAAAAAAAGAAATAAATAATTTCATGAAGTTTTGACCAAGTTAAGGTGGTCAGAATTACAAGTTTTTATATTTTTTTTAAGTTGTAATAAAAATTTCATAATTAATTATTTACTTGGGAAAAAATTACAAAAAATATGCATCACATTCGGACATGAGTCCTCTACTTATATATAAAATATTATAAAAAATATTATTATTTTATTATGGTTAGGGTGGTCAGGACAAACACCTACTTCTTATTTTTTCCCTGAAATTTAAGTACTACTACATTGAAATTTCAAATTTTTACCAAATAGATTTAAAAAAAAAAATAAACCTAGTAGTTTAGAAATTAAATTCAATTTTCTACAATGTCAAGTTTCCTAACACTAATTTTCTTGAATTTTTTTCCACTTAAGGGCTGTTTTTTCCATGATGATCCTGCACATACCTGAAAGCGAGATGAGATGGGTGGATTGTTTCTTAAATATTTGGATGTTTTTGACATTTTTGGAATTTTTTAAGGCTGTTTTTGATATTTCTCGATATTTTAAAAATATTTTGATTTTTGATTTTTCAAATGTTTTGGGCTTTCCTAAGATTTTATGAATGTTTTTGGATTTTGTGTCTTTTGAATGTTTTTGGATTTTTTGTTTTTTGAATGTTTTTGGATTTTGATGTCTCGGGGGCTGATTGAAGATTAGCCTTGCCTATGTTTAAGCTTAGAGACGACGTAGTTCAAATTCCATGTTTTTTATGTTTTCTAACTTTTTGAGAGTTTTTGGATTTTTTATTTTTTTGAATGTTTTTGGATTTTGTGTTTTTATGATGTTTTTGAATTTTTGCATGATTTTGATGATTTAGATATGGACATGTGTGATGATATCAGTGCCTTGTTTGGGATTTTGTTGAAAACCAAGCTAAATTTGATTCATCAAATCAATGGATTGATGATGATGATAACATTGTTGAGGATACACAACAATGCAAGGATTTGATTGATCAAGATTCATGATGATAAAATTGTTGAGGATGCACAACAATGCAAGGTTAGTGTTAAGCAACACAAGGATATCCCGAGATGAGGATTTTTTGATTGGATTCGATTGATCATGATTGATGAAGCTTGATTTTGGAACAAAAGATGTTCAAATGATTTGATGTGATGTTTGAAGTGGAACTTAGGTGCAACTGATAGTGATTGTTTGGATCGATGTTCGATTGAAGATGAAGACTAATAAGGAATGTCTTCTCGTCAAAATATGTCATGGGCTAGTGATTCAGACTCTAGATCACAAATGCTTTGACCAATTTGATTTTACATTTTCCAATGTTTAGATCACCACATAAGTTGGAGGATATAGATCAAGATTTATTCTCTAAGTGAGATTTGAATATTTGCCCCCAATGTCTACCAATGTATGGAATGTGATGGGTGGATGCTCAGATAAGTGTATGGATGGAGGGATATGGATTATCTTGTGATAAAATAAGGTGTTTGGATCAAGAAATCTCATTTGGATAGTGCTTCAAGGCTTAGATAATGTTGGATAGGATAGGATCAATGAAAATGACCCATGTCAAGATGTTTTACCATATGCAAGTGTAAAGTGTGCCCCAAATTTTCATCAAGATCAAGATAACTTGGATGATGGATGCAGATGGATGAAAATGGATTGAATAAATGGTTCATGGATGAAATGGATTTATTATGGCTAAGATGGATGGAATGTTGGATTTATTATGGATGGGATGAAATGCTTTCAACTGGACTGGTGCACATAGATGCTTGATTCCACACATAATGCATGTTTTCCAAGTTTTCATCATGGTCTTTCCCAAAGTGCCACCATAGTGGTTTTCACTAAAGGATGATTTTTTTCTTTTTACTGTTTTCAATCCTTTTTCTAATTTTATTTTTTTTCATTTTTTTTTAAATTTTTCCAAAAGATTTTAAGCTCATGTTGAATCACAAGGTTTTACTCATGTAGATTCCCCTATCATAATGTGCCATCGATATCCTACTTAAAGAAGTTGCTTTGCTAAGATACACGCACTTGAATACAAATTTTGAGATTCTTGATTTGCTTCATTGATACCAGAGTTAACTTTGTCTTTGTGTGCACATTGCGATAGAGTGCCTTCAGAATCTTTATAATGAAGGGTTGTTGCCAATACATGGTTAATGTAAGAACTAGATATCATGCGTCGAGGCATGGATGGAGTGTGTTTAGGGATAAGAGATGGATTGGTTGACAGTTTGGAATCGTTGACTCTCCAAACTTGGGAAGATGAGCAATTATGGGTGGATACGAAAGTGTGTGTGGAATTAGGACCAACTGCTTGATACACTTTGTACATTGCTTGAAAATCCTGCTTTTGCTTTTGTGGAAATCTTTGATGGATACTTTCCCCTTTTTTATTTTTCCCCATAGTTTCTTTGACTGATGGAGTTTGATATGGATAATCTTTCTTCGTATTCTTTGGTATCCATTTGTATTTGATTTTTCCATTATGCTTCTCAACTTCTTTTGCTTTGATAGCGTTCTTTGTGATTTGATTAAAATCTTTATTTTGACGTTGGTCCCAATTCGTGGATGGGGTGATGGGTGGATGAGGAATCATGACATGGCTGGTTGTAGTATCGACATCAGTTTCATCACAAGGATTCTTTGTGCTCCCTATATTGACACTTGCTTGAGACATAGTTGCCCCCAATATGGTGGTAGTGGCACCTTCGTTCTTTGATTCTACTTGTTTTGAGAGCTCTTGTTAATAATGCATTCTCTGATAAATGACCACTGTAGGTGACGTTTCAATTTGTTGCTCCGCTAACTCTGAATTATACTATTTTTTTGACTTGTTTCCTTGAGTGGATAATGTTGGATATCTTTATTCATGATGTCCTCAGTTTGAGTTTGGGACATATCTGATCTTGATGTTGATAACTTTGTTTGACTGTACGAATCAATAACCTGATCTTTTTGTGTAATAATATCAGGAGTAAAGGAATTATGTTCTAAATGAAGATCATCTACGTGTCCATCTGCAGAAAGCATCTCATGGGTAGATGGAGGAGTGTGTGCTACACCGACATGATCATCTTGCATAGATAGGAGAGTGTCCATTAGATCATTATAGTATATTGAAGATACAAATTCTTGATCTTGAATGATTTCAGAATTGCCTTTGACATGCTTTGGATGAAGTTCCTGATATGGGTCAATTTCAAAGGATGGATTGCTTACAAAGGGTTCTTGGATGTCTTCATTAGGCATGGGAAATAGCTCAATATCCTCTTGATCTTTGAGTGGACTTGGATCAAATTTTGAGTTGAGGATTCCTTCAGTATCTGTAACCGTGTGGTCAAAGGGTGTCAACATGTCTTGGAAGGGACCATTGCTAGACCTTGGTGAAAGATGTTGATCATGCTTTGGCATAAATTCTTGAGATATGTCCTCTAACTCATAAGGTGATGTAGAGACATTTTCAACATGATCATTGTTCAATGCCTCATTGGATGAGGTGAAAACATCTTTATTGATGGATAGATCTTGATCATTGTTTTCAACAATTCTGGTGGAGGGATTTCCAATGTCTTCAACCATAGGGTTAAGTGATGTTGGCATTTTGATTGGATCATTGTTGGTTGGTGGACTTTGATCATGATTGAAAAGTGACTCTTGACATATGTTGATTTGATCATTGGATGAAGTAGAAATAGCTTCAAGGTACTCAGTGATGGATTTATCTTGATCCTTGTTCTCAATAGTTTTTGTGGAGAGATTTCCAATGCTATCATTGTCCCCAATAGCAATTATCTTTTGATCGATCAGGTCTTGGATGATTTTTTTGAGTCAAACATAATCTGATGTTCTGTGTCCCTTTATTCTATGATAATCACAAAGGTGCTTTTCATTATACCCTAGTGGTTTTATGTCTAGTTCTTGATGGTTCATGTAAATGAAGATTTTGATGATATTTTCCTGTGCCAATTGTTGCAGGATTGATTCGATTGGTCTCCCAAGTGGTGTGTATTTTCGCTTGTTTCCTTGTGAGATTTGCACTTTAAATTGACCTTGTGCTAATTGATTTTGGAGATGTGGTGATTGATTTTTGAGATGTGGTGATTGGGTTTGTTGTTGATGTTGTTGATCTTGATATCTAACTTCTTGCCATTGGACATGTTGTTCTTGATGCAGTTGTGAACATAATTCAATGCTTTGATGACATGGTTTAACAAATGGATGGGTGTATTTATTTTGGAGTGAAGATATCTCCTAGCTCAATAATTCAATTAACTTAGCATGTGAAGCAAGTTTCTCTAGCAAAATTTGATCTTGATTTTGCATTTGATTCCCTTGATTTGGCTTTTGTTGAAGTAGATTTGGAATGTGCCCTTGTGGTGTTTGAATGGGATCATGGACAAATTGATCTTGGATAATGTTATGATTTAGGATGATGTTTAAATTTGACATTATGGGTTGAAGTTGAACTTTGTTGGGAACCACATTTCCTTGATTTGGGTAACTTTGATTTGCATGGTGTTACCTTGACTTGGAGTCATTAACATCTTGTTTGGATTTTGAACAATATTCATATGATTTAAAAACACATTTATCCCAAAGTTTTTTGGATTCATGTTTGGAAAACTTGTACTTGGTACATTCTCATTTGGCATGTAGGAATTTGGTGGGATGACGTTGTTCATTTGAAGTCTCATGCATTGATTGTTCGGTTGACAGACTTGTAGGTTTGGATTTAGATCTACCATCAGGAAATGTGTTCCAATCTTTGATTTGGTCATATTCACACTTGTTGTGCCATTGAAATTTGTTGAAGGTAATGATCCCATATATGGTTTGTATAGTTGTGAGTGTTGATAATCAATCGACATTGTAAGGCTTTGAAAGTTCAATTGACTTGGATTACTCATGATGTGTGGATCAAGTTTGTATTCCATGTTCTCCTTGTGTTTTGACCTTGTTGCAAAAGTGACCTCTAAGGTTCTTAGGACTAATGACAAGATGAAGGATGAAAGGGGTGAATGATATGAGTGTTTGAATGTTTAGGGACTTTGTATCAATGCTAGACTTAGGGTTTGATTTGTTTGATTTGGATAATGAACTTGTAAACCCTAAGATGTTGGATGTGATCTTAGGATGAATTTGTTAAAAGGATTGCTAATTTAACTAGAGGTATGAGAAAGGATGCATTCCCCTACACCTAACTAAACAAGGTGATTTTGAGTTGATGATCTACCCAAGTCTTAGAATGATGTTTCCAAAGATCTAAAGTTGTTTGGTGGGATGGATTTTGATAAGTGTTTGGGATGGGTGAAGTGTTTGATTTGATCCTAAATGAACCTAGGAAGGACTTGTTTACTAGACCAAGATAGTGAAGAACATGCCTTTCTCTAAGAGTAATTCAAAATCAAAAGACCAATGTTTGCATGAAAATCATAAGACCAAAAGATGCCAAGCACATATGTGGGGTCCAATTGATTTAATATTTGCTTAATGAATTCTTTTTACCACAAACACACTCTTGATTAGATCTTCAATCTAGATGTCTAATGTCTCAACTTTCCCCTTATCCTACAAAATGTATTATATGGAAACCAAGGAAATTTGAGGCAAGAGTTACCTATTGTTAACCTTAGTAGGAGAAAATTGAGATGAAATCCAAATGCTTAGAACCCTCTAAGGATACAAATCCCAAGGGCAAGCAATAACATGTGAATTTGTTCAAGGATATTTGCTTCTCCTAAAGAGTTTGAGATTTGATGATGTTAAATATTGGTTTCCCAATGTTTTCAATCAAAGCACTATGTTTTCAAACTAACTCACAAGAAATAACACCTTAGCTCAATTGGTACATTTTTCTTAGTGGGCTTGCCTCATGCCCTTCGTAGAAGAGATGATTTTACATGCAACCAAGGAAAGAGTATAAAGGTATGTTAAGAATGAAGTCTTAACCTCTATACTTTAACCAAGATCAAACATGGCAAGTAACTTCTTGGAATCTAAGCTCCAATGCACCACTTCGATAAACTCGTTCAATGGATTGATAGGCCACTTCAAACAAGGGTTTTATTTCAAACTTTTCATTCATGGAGATTGACCCATATGGCGAGAGTCCCCTTTTAGATCCATCTCGTCAAAATAAACTGTGTGATATTGGTGTTTCTTCCAATACCCACATTTATATCCCGGTTGGAAATACTCTTGGCTTTAGAGTGTTACGGGTTGAGTCATCCCCTTGGGTGAGTACAATTTCCCCAAGGCAGGCCCTCTAGGATAAGCAAAAGCGAGTAAAGACAAAATTCGTAACTCGATCAATATTTGATGGCAACAAAGAGAGAGAATATACATGATAATGCCCCCACTCACACTCGCACAAGATCTTTGTTCAATTTTAAACCCAAATCAAAGTGTGGAGGTGACTAATTTATCTCACCCTAAAGTCATGAAAAAGGCCTTTTGATTCTCAAGGTCACTATAAAGCGCGAGAGAAGCGCATATGTCCTTTTTCAATGCCTTTAGTTTAAGTAAGCCTTCACAAAAAAAACATTTGTTTTTGTTCTTTTTAAATCCACAAAGCAAAATGTGAGTTCTTTTTAAGCACCAAAAGATGAGTGAGATATTTTGTTCAATTGTTAATCCAAGAAACAAAATCTAGTAAGTTGTGATCCTTAAGTTCGTTTTAGCCTTTGCAAGAAGAAATTGAAAGATTATTTTTAAAACCAAACAAAAATTAGTGTCTTAAGAACAAAAAAATAACGATTTCTTGGAGAAGTGTTTAAAAACATTTTGATCTTTCAATCTGTCATCTTCATGCTTCGTTGTTCTTCGTTATCCTTCTTCGTTTTCATTGTTTTCATTGTACCTTCCTTGTTTTTCATTATCCTTGTACCTCATTTTCCTCATTTTCATTTTGCTTTCCGTGTACCTTGCTTTCCTTGCGTTCCTTTCGTTAGCCTTGTTTTCCTTGTTCCTATAAAAAGACGATCATGTGAGGATCATAATATTAAATTGATTTTGATTATTAACTTCACATCATAACATGATCTCAAATGAAAGGACAAATGTTTTGGATGATTATGATAATAAAAGGAGGATTCCTAAGTGAATCATGTTTTGATATTGATTCCATTGTAAAGGTACCACACTCGTTACATCCATTCTCTTCCTTATCAAAATCCACATGTATTGAGTCAATCAAATCAATCATAAAGAATAAATTTCTTCAAAAGCATACTCATGATCTTGAAATAACCATAATAATGTGAAAATTTAAACTTTGAAAATTCAATGAATTGTTTTAATAAATCAACCACAAATTTTTCAAAAAGCCTCCTTGTATTCTCAAATGTTGGCTATCGTAATAAATGTGATAATAAAATTATGACATTTAGTATAGTATGAGAGAATATTGAATAAAGATGCACTCAATCAAAATAAATTACTAAAGATCTTCATTAAAAGCTTGTGGGTTGACTTTCTATATGTCCAAGAAAAAAGCCTATTGTCGACACCAGAGGAACAATGATATTTATGATGGCAGCAAGGAGACTCTTCCAGAAATTTTGACCCCCAACTCTCATCATATTGCGTAAGTAAAAAAAAACATGTTAATGTAAGTGAACAGACAAGATATTTCTCATTTTCTTTCAAACATAAAAAAGTAGCCTTTAATGAAGTTAGGGATAACCTTAATTGTTGGCATCTAAACATTCAGCGGCAAGGGTAGTTAGCATCTTAATTAATATGTCTTAGCAAATTGGCTACCCATCCATTCACCTGTACTTTTTATTCAATGTGGCACTATGATTATGGAGACATAAATTATGAGTGGTCAGTTCTGAAAAGTTCACAGCCTCCCAGCAAGGCATCATGGTCTGTGGCGAAGTTGTCATGATCTCCAATTGTTAACAAATATCACTTTAATCTATTCAAGCCATAGTAATCAAGACAGTATGGTTAATGTGAGCTACTACCATCAAATGATTAAGTCATAATATTTCACAGTCAATGGTAAAAAGTTAACAGTTCAACAGATCAAACAAACATTTGAAGAATCACACTTTAATGTTGCACATGCTTCTTGAGTGCATTGTTGAGATAACTGTTGTGGGTGACTTTAGTGCTTCATTTGGCCATCAACTCTGCCATCAATTTCATCCTTCCTGCACAAGTTGCCATGCACATCCAATTGCACTCAGACCTATGACTATCATCCTCCAGATTTAGAGCCTTGGAATCACGCCTTAATGCACTGCACATGTATTAATGACAGAAGAAAATGTATGCGTTGCAAATGTATTAATGACAAAAGATAATGTAAGGAGAATGAATAACTCTAAATCAGGTTAGATGGCAGATGATCTCCAAAATAAGAAGAGCTCAATGTGAAGAGAGCACTAAGAAAATAGTCTATATGTCTCAGTCATTGATTAGCTGGTAGGTAGCCGATCTATCTTAATACATCCTTGTCTGACCAAATCAAAAGATCATGAATGGCGCATTTTTATTGATGAGTAAGCAAAAGGACGACAGCTAAAGTCACCAAGAAAGTTTGATAAAGTGATAAGATAATAGCAATATTTAAAATGACTCTTCCAAGAATTTTGAGATGGCTGATTAAATCAACGGACAAGTGAGCTAGTAGTAAAAAAAAATTTCTTGTAACATGAGATTCGATTTGACAACAAATCACTAATGTCTTTGACAATTTCTTTCTTTCTTGAAGATGACTCCTTAAATGAATGAGAACCCACAGCTATCTAAAGGTAAGGAGTTATATAAAGATCTCCTAATGGTGAAAGAAAAGACAAAAACATGCCTTCCATAAAGCTCAAACAATAATTTATAAGTGTGCAGCAGCTTTTATCATTGAATGTCAAACAATAACCAATGGGACTCCTGTGCAGCATTTGTCATTGAACACTGACCCAAAACAATAACTAATGAAAAAGGGATGGAAAATGTATTTGGGATTTAATTAAATAAAAGGCTTGATTTATTTAATTAAAAGGAGGGTGATGGGATCAAGTTGATTTATTTGATTTAAACTGATGACTTTGGGAGATTGATAAATAAACTTGATTTATTTGTCGAATGGATGAATATGACCTAATTGAATTCATTACGCCAATTTTGCGTGTCTATAGATATACCCAATCACAAGTAGCTTTCAAAACCAATGTTTCAATTTTGATAATAGCTAGTCACATGTAAAATGTGATTGTTATTAATCAACAAACCCAATACCATAGTTACAAACAAAATGCTAATTATATAAACCTACCTGATACCTCATGTATTCTCCAACCATCACATGATTAATCTAACTTTGTTTAAAGTTGGATTATTAAAATGAGTCCAAACAAAACCAAATCACCTTTTCATAATGATTTTTAATAATAAAAACTTTCTTGAATAATTTTCAAGTGACTTGTATAATGTCAATTGCTTTGACAATATAGATTGCAATGAGATCTGATAGAACCACCTTTGTTCCTCATGCTAATAATAAATCAAATTCCTTATAATAAAATTCCAATTACCTTAGCAAAGACATGAAAAAGTGAATTGACCAAGCCACAATATACCTGAAACATTTATCTTTTTAACCAATCTAAAATGCTTCAAATGTAAAGACCATAGTACTACCCTGTCAAAATGATAAAATTCCAGCATCAACATGTATCAAGACCTAAATCAAAATCTAGATCCTAAATAAAAATCTAAAATCCTGTAACTACATATCATTCACCGACCATATGTGAATAAACCAATCTACATATCCTGTCAAAGAACCAATTTTTTCATCAAGGAAAAACCATAGATCATAAACAACTGAAAGCCAACATTGTCCTCTCTTGGAGACATTAGGAAAATGATCCCTAAGAAGAAGACCTTACATGGACATAGCAAAATCCCCTTTAACAAAATTTTTACATGACATTCAAAAACATTTACAAAATCATTTTCATTGTGGTGCCTTATCAAAGTTATCAGGAGGTATAACTTTGGTATGGTTGAGTGGGAAGCTGAATCTAATGCATGACTTCCCCCATAGCCACTTGTGTGTGTGTGTGAGTGTATACCAACATGAGTGTATGTTTCTCACCTTTTAGGACTTCTCACCCAACAAACAACCAAGAGTTCCATTGCCTCAAAGTGAGTATGCAATTTTGGACAAACATCCTAGATCTGATCCACAACGTGTTTGAAAAATGGTCAAATCTTGATCCACCTTTTTATCATTGCTCATTTGCACTTCTCTTTCTTCTAGTTATTATCATTGCATGTTCGTGTATCTTGTTATGTTGCATATTATACACCTTGTGTGTGTCATTTTGTGCTCATGTTGGTTTGACTTAGGATCTTGGATCCTGGGGGCTTGACCACTACCTTGATTTTTTTATCCTTTGTCATCTCCATCAGTACACTTGGACCCCTCTTGAATGTCTACTTAGTGTGAGTTTGAAGCAAGCTCATCCTCTCACGAAAGTGGGGGCTAAATATAGCATAGAAAAATGTATCTCTTTACATTTTCACACTTGTTTGGGCCCACCCTATTCAAATTTATGCTTCTTTATGCCTTAAATGATCTATTTTCCCCATTTTTGAATTAAATATTATTTTAATTCAAAAGTTAGCCTTTCCCTCTTCTTCTATAATTAAATGATTATTTTAATTATTTAATTATTCATTAGCCTTTTCTCTCTATAATTAAATAAATGCTATATTTATTTAATTATTTATCCTTTCTTATTTCCCCAATTAAATAGTTATTTTAATTATTTAGTTATCCCTTCCCTCTCCATTAAATAATTATTTTTAATTATTTAATTATCTAATTAGTTGTTCTCACCTTTCTTTTTAGATAAATAAAATTAATATTTTACTTATTTCTCCTATGTTGGCCACCTAAATTAAATAATTTTATTATTTAATTTTCTCCAACAACCTCTTTTTTTGTGGCAATCTTATCTTCCACCTCAAGTGTTTATCTATCCATGTCTTTCTTCTCTCGATTAACCACCACCCTTGATTAAATTATTTTCTAATTTAATCTTGGCCCTTGATTGTGATCCCTATTCTATCCATTCACTTAACTCTCCTCTATAAAAAAAAAAAACTTTCATCCATCCATTATCCAAGTATCATCAAGCCTACATGTTGTCAAGTCAATTCATCACTTCTAAGGCATTCAAGAGCAAGATTCTCCATCAATTCTTGTAGTAATTCAAGATCCTTCATCATGGAAAGTCTCTAATTGCATTGTTTCAAGTTTCATGCTTTATTATCTTATTTCATCATTTTGGTTTAACTACCTAAACATGGTTTGACCAAGGAAAACCCCCAATCCCTAACAATCAACATTTTCTCTCTCTTCCCTTGTGTGATTGTAGATCTAGGTGCTTGGATGACTTAGACATGATTAAAGAATAGGTTTCAAATTTATTTAATTAATTTCCCTATTGGCAAGGTCAAAATCTACACAAAAAGTCACTCACAGCCTTGAAAATCAAGGTTTTCGATCTGGACACTTGGAGGAATAGAAAGAGCAAATTGAGAGCTTCATATTCCACTTTTGAGTTTTTGAAAAAATCAAAAGTGGACTCACTCACCATTAGTGGTGAATGAGTCCCACTATACATTTTTTTCATATTTTTATGCAAATTTGAGTATCTAGCTCCTCAAAACCTATTCTAGCAGATTTTCCCCAAAGTAGAACTAAGTCACCCAAATTGGCGTATGAGTCCTTTTTGACCTCTATAGTATATTCTTCAGGATTTTAGAGATCCATTCCACCCTTCTCTAGCCTCCAAGTGCACATCTCTAGTTTCATAAGTTTTCGTTACAGTTTACTTGCATTTCTAGGTCATTTTGCATACTACACCGTGTTTTCAAATATTTTGCATTTTCTTAGTTTTGCAACACTAGTTAATGTATTTTATCAATTCTTAGCATCTAGGAAATTCCCCTTTGACATATTTCAATCTCATTTGCATTAGAATCTCAAGGGTTTATTCTTGAGTGAGCCATTAAGTTTTTTGGTACCTATCTCCTTTTAGGTGCAAAACCCGAGAAGGGTAAGAGAGCCACATATCCCAAAAATATTTGGTTTAGATAAAAATGTCCATTTTCATTTCAATCTCCACAATAACATCAATATTGGGATTTAGCAATGTATAATCAAATACCTTCAGTATCATCTTAGCTTTTGTGAGAAGATCTCCCAAATCATTCCTCCATTTATCAAACTCCTTGCATTCACCTTTGTAATTTAATATCACAAGCATACCCAACTCCTCCATTTCTTTGAATACTTTAAGTTTGTTCTAGAGTTGCATTCTCATTTTTTCATGAAAAATTGTTATCTCATTTACTAGGTCAATAGCTTGTAATATTTTAGGGACATTTGTAGGTGCTTCAGGATCCTCTCGCATCTTAGGCATCATTTCCCTTAAAGCGCTTACTCTAGTACTCCATTTGCTCCATTCATTCTTGAAGGCTTCTTAAACCTACAAATTTACTTTTTGTTTGCTGCATGGATGTTCCTATAAGTGGCCTACACATTATCAACACTGTTTATCAGTTTTGTGACCCTATGTTTTATGCTAAAAAATGTCATTCGCCACTATAATAGTTTCAAGCTTGGCCTTCTTGATATTTTCCTTCTTCGTTTTTACTTGATTTTTTCAAATCATTAATCCTTAAGGCCAAAGTCTCCATGTCTTATGTAGACAGGTATGAAGAAGAGGAGGATGGAAAATAAAATTTCCTCTTCGGCTGGATCACCTAAACAGAGGCTCTCATCTTGCTTATTTTATCCAAGGCCTTATTATAGGTTGATCCCACAATACTGGTTTACAATTTTTGGCCAAACTGGACATTGAACTAATTTTTTCTAACTAAATCTTCACTTTCAAGCACCTATAGGGTATGTGCAAGATCATCATGGAAAAAACAGGCCCTTAAGTGGCAAAAAATTTAGAAAAATCAGAGTTAAGCAACTTGATATAGAAATTTGAATAATTTATCTATATTATTTCAAAAATATGTAAGAATATAATCTATAGAAAATTGAATGTAGTTTCTAAACTACTAGGTCTATGCACATAATATATAAAATATTATTAAAAAAATATGAAAAAAAATATTAATGTGTATTTTATTTTTTTAAAATCTAAAAAAATATCTAAAATATATATTTTTTATTTTCTATATTCCTTGTGATTATTTGTATGGTAATTCCTCTTAGTGAAAAAGTGAATATATTATACTTAAATTAATGTTATAAATTTTAAAATCAACAATCATTTCCGTTAGAAATACTTCATTTTTGTTTTCCTTGTGATTATTTGTATGGTAATTCCTCTTATTGAAAAGGTGAATATATTATACTTAAATTAACGTGTGTATAATATTATAAATTTTAAAATCAACAAATCATTAGGATTATTCTTAGAATATATAATCTATAACAACTAAACAATGGTTATGTTTTAATTTTGACTTACCACAAACCATAGATAAATTGCCACATAATGATGAATACTTGCTTTTAAAACATTATAATAACTAGCGCTTGCACCTCAACAAGGTGCAATGGTTACGCCGATAGTAGGATATACCCTGGCAATAGATTGAAGGGCAAGGGGAAAAATCACAAGAAAATGTAAATTGCTTTTCTTAAGACTAACTTTTTGTAGCAAAAGTCAATTGATGGTGGGATGTAGGATATACTGATTTCTGAGTATATACACTGATTTTCTGAATGTTGACAAGATATATTATTGATAAGTAGGAGGTATTTTCCACAACATGTCAAATTATGATATTGCTATTAGGATTCAACCGTGTAGTTTTCGAGTCAAACTCATTGACCCATGTTTCACGAGTAGTGGTTCATAGGAACCCGTCTCTCATGATAATGAATGGTCCACTTAGCACTCATTGCATCTAGGTGATGCTCATAGAGGTGAAGCACTGGGCCGTCCCGAGAGGTCACCCATCCCAGTACTGCTCCAGCTCAAGCGCGCTTAACCATGGAGTTTTCCCCAAGGTTAAGCCCATTTAGCTTGCAACCCCATTTGCAAAACCTTCAACAAGTGTTGTGCCTTATGAACCATTCATTATAGAGCCCCTTTAGCTCATCAATTGATAAGTAGGAGGTATTTTCCACAGCGTGTCAAATTAGGATATTGCTATTAGGATTCAACTGTGTAGTTTTCGATTCAAACTCATTGACCCATGTTTCATGAGTAGTGGTTCACAACAACCCATCTCTCATGATAATGAATGGTCCACCTAGCACTCATTGCATCTAGGTGATGCTCACAGAGGTGAAGCACTGGGCCGTCTCAGGAGGTCACCCATCCCAGTACTGCTCCAGCTCAAGCGCGCTTAACCATGGAGTTTTTCCCCAAGGTTAATCCCACTTAGCTTGCAACCCCATTTGCAAGCCTGAGATGGGTGACCTCCCGGGACGGCCCAGTGCTTCACCTCTGTGAGCATCACCTAGATGTAATGAGTGCTAAGTGGATCATTCATTATAATGAGAGATGGGTTCTTGTGAACCACTACTCATGAAACATGGGTCAATGAGTTTGAATCAAAAACTACATGGTTGAATCCTAATAGCAATATCATAATAAGATATATTATGTTGTATTCAATAGGGATGTTTAAGTGCATGAAGTTGAAAAGTTGAAATTGAATTGAAAAGTTGGAGAATGACTCTATATGTAAGATTTTTAGAGTGTATGAAGTTGAACTGAAAAGTTTTAGAAAGACTCTGTAAGAACACCCTCAATGATCCATCAGCAACAACTGGATAAGATTGCAGGAATAGCTCATTTAAAAGGGGTTACAATCTTTGATGACCAATAGCAAAACATTAATTTGCTTTAGGATTATAGATTTGCATTTAACTAATAGGATGACCACCAAAGTAAAATTTAAGAGGCCAATAGCCACTGGGGAAAATTGGCAAAGTTAACAGATTATACTATTAAGGTTCCAATATTTTTGATTATGGGTACCAAAGATTTTATACTAAAATCACCAGGAATGGAGGATATATCAACAGTGATTACCTAAAATCTCAAGTGCCCAATCTAGAGATCAAGTATTTCCTAGAAGGGAGCCATTTCATTCAAGAGCAATTTCCTAAGGAGGTGAATAAGCTTATTCTTGGCTTCCTCAACCAACAACTTTAATGTCGAATTACTTCAAGATTAGGGATAATAGCACCAATCGTCATAGCCATAGAAATACAGAAGGATATCTAAACTTTTTTTTTGTCCTATGAAAGTGGATTACATTAAATAAATATGATCTTTGACTTTGAGCCTTTTTTTTTGTCCCATGGATGCTAAAGCATAGAATGCACTAATTGTGAACTGCATTTGTTAGTTTTTATTTTTGTTAATGACAGACTATACATTGAATTTTTTTGAATAAGAAATAGTGTTGTATTTTCCCAAAACTGTATTATAAGCAAAGTGTAATGTAAAACAACTGTAAAATATTTATTTAATTTAAATTAAAATGTTACTTTCTCAAATGAAATTAGACAGTAATGATGCACATTTGAAGTTAAAAAAAAGAGAGCATAACATTA
Organism: Sequoia sempervirens; assembly: GCA_007258455.2. NCBI lineage: Eukaryota > Viridiplantae > Streptophyta > Pinopsida > Cupressales > Cupressaceae > Sequoia > Sequoia sempervirens. The sequence continues at coordinate 143,440 of VDFB02325710.1, forward strand.
TTAACAGACAAGAATATATCCTTTTAAGGGAAGACACATTTTGCATTTTCTTAAAGACTTTAATATGAACTGCTTCTGCTGCACCTTACTCCTGACAGCCCTCACCCATGCCCAGCTACAAAACTTATTACGCCATTAATACTTTCGTACAAAGGACGAAAAATATCTTGTCTCAAGAGTGGAAAATCTTCTGAAACTAACAACTATAGGCTAGCTATGTTTTATTTTAAATATGCTAAATATTTAAAATAAATATTTTAAGAAGGCTAGCTATAGGCTATGCCCTCCGTAGCCCAAGGACTCAAGTTTGGGGTGGAGATCAGGAGAAATGAGGAGGATGATTCTTTTTTCAAGGAAGAATTGGGCCTCAAATGCTTCAGCTCGGCGAAGGACTCCCTGATCTGTGCCCAAGTCCAGACATAGAGCACCCCACGTTCTTTCTTATTTAGGTCCCTGGCTCATTTGGAGAGCTTGACAGCCCAAACCGTCATGTTTCAGGAGTTATGGAGGCTCACTTTGATAGCGGCCTTCACGAGCTCCTTCTGGGTCCACTTCGCCTACAGAGAGGGTATGTATGACTGGAGCGAGGCCATGCAGAGGTATGCAATTGTCTTCCATAGCTGAAGACGAGTCATAGAAGATGTATAACTAAAATAGTTTCCACACAGAAATGCAATGCCTTATTTTTCCAAAAAATTTATGGAGGAAAAGTAAGATGTGGTGTTCCAGCACATACCATGCACTTTGAGCACCTCTTTTGCCTTACTTATAGTCTTGACCATGCATTCGCCGTGTATGAGCATGCACAGTTTGGTAAATGCCCCAACCTACAACATTTCATCCATTAATCGCTTAGACGATGAGAATTCATAAAGCAACCAGAGGATCCAAACGGCTTTTTCTATTGACAAGTCAGAGACTGTCATTATTTTCTTAGAAACTGTACCCATCGCGTGGTCAACCACGATAGCCCTTCCTTCTACACATCCACACTATATATTGAGAAGACATAACATCCTCTCGTAGCTACTTTTTTTCTCAGGAGTCTGATCAGGAAGAGATTCGATCAACATGGGCACTGCCCCTACCTCGATAGCATTCATTCTACTACATAGGTTGTTGGAAGTGATTGCAGTCAGCATTTCAAGGGCGGCCATCGTAGCCTGGTGGTACACCTCCTCCATCAACAACTCCAGCAACCCTTCCATTAACTCACCATTGGCGTTCATAACAAGCTGCTCCAGGCCTTTCCTTGAAAGCGTCTATAAGAGAATGGCGACATGAAACCGTGCGTTGGAGGCACCTCTCTTAAGGATGGAGGCCAGGGAAGCCAAGCACTTACTTGTGGTGACCAAATATAGCGTCTCGTCTAGCAACGGAAGAGAATATAGAATTCCCAAGGACTCCTCACTGGTTGCCACAACTTCATAGCAACAACCCTCATCATACCTTTCTGCAGAATAATTTTCAATGATAGAGATTAGGGCAGCCGGTGCGACAGAAGAAGCAATGAACCGCCTATTGCTTTCGCTCTCGCTGGCCACAAATCTCATCTGCACTCAAAATGACCTCATGTCTAGCAGTAAGTTATTGAGTCGATCTGCATCGAGTGGTGGCCGGGGCGTGGAGATCCGGTGGACGCCCTTGGAGGAGTTGAGGATGCACCACTGTTGGATGAGGCGCCAAAGTGTGTGGTTGGGTGTGAGTTCGGTGTTGTGAAGGGATTGTCTTGTGAGAGGGAAAAACCTTAATTTACAGAGAGAATAGAGGAGTATAAAATAGCATACATAGAGCATTGTTGATGAGATTACAGGCGTTCTGAACCCATCCACTGATGAGTACTTTAACCCTACCTTGGCGGAGATCTTCAAAGCCATCAAAACAACTGTCTTTGTTAGTGACTGCAGCACTCATCCAAGTCTGCACATTGCTCATCTGCAACTTGAAAGAATTGGGCCTCAAATGCTTCAACTTGGCGAAGGACTCCCTGATCTACTCCGAAGTCTAGACATGGACCACCGCACGTTCTTTCTTATTTAGTTCCCTAGCTCTTCTGGAGAGCTTGATAGCCCAGACCGTCATGTTTCAGGAGTTATGGAGGCTCACCTTGATAGCGGCCATCACCAGCTCCTTCTGGGTCCGCTTCACCTGCAGAGAGGGCATGTATGACTGGAGCGAGGTCACACAGAGGTTAGGATAGCGGGTGATTCTATAAAAGGATTCAATGAAGTCGTCAACTCACCCAGCAGAAGAAAATGATGCGCCCAACCTTCGTTAGAAACCACGCACCCCCTGCTCAGCCCATACTTCCGTCCACCTTCCCACGTGAATGGAGTACTTTTATTCTTGAAAATCACACCCCCTACTCAGCCCATACTTCCATCCACCTTCCCACGTGAATGGAGTAGTTCAAGAAGTGTTTAAAGCGGTCCAGTTACTGGCATCCTTCTAACCGAGATTCCCACCGGAAAAGTCTTACCAGCATCAGACAGTAAGACTTTTCCGGTGGAATTCCCACCTATAATAGCCTATCGGCTAATAATATTCATTGTAAAATCAAAATCAGATAGTGGAAGAAAGAATATACAAGACGTTTCATTTAATCCATACATATAAAGAATGTCTCGTTGATTTAATCAAAATCATTGTAAAATCAAAATCAGATAGTGGAAGAAAGAATATACAAGACGTTTCATTTAATCCATACATATAAAGAATGTCTCGTTGATTTAATCAAAATCAGATAGTGGAAGAAAGAATATACAAGACATTTCATTTAATCCATACATATAAAGAATGTCTCTTTGATTTAATCAAAATCAGATAGTGGAAGAAAGAATATACAAGACGTTTCATTTAATCCATACATATAAAGAATGTCTCTTTGATTTATAAAAATCTACAGGATAGTGAGAGTCTCTAAACATTTAATATTTAGTATGAAAAAATAATTTAATTTACGCAAAATTATCCTTTATCAATCTATTTTGAAACATCATCTCTAGCCGCGTAGGGGGCAACCCGCTGTCAGCTCCAAGCCTCCAACCCCAATATCAACGTGGGAGCGGAGCGTCCGTGGAATCTCCGAGGAAATCGGCGAGCCGGTTAAGGTAGCTTTACCCACAGTCTGCTTTTTGCTCGGCTGGCTAGTGAATCCGAATAGCGAGATGCTGATTGTTCCATGTGCTGAGCCGCTATACAATATTCAACCAATTTAAAAATGTCATAGACGCCAGTATCAGTGACCCGTTGTTTCTTTGTTCAAATACGTCACCGCCTACCTTTATTCACGCATCGTAGTATGAAATGCACTGTCACTGTTGCCCCACAGCTAAGAAGTTGCCCTACACCTTGCATCATAAATGTCTGTATTTTTAGCTTATGATAATCTATCGGTTGATATAATGTTTAATACTTTTAATAATATTGTATCAATTATTTTGATTTTAAAGTTACTTAGTGTTGATGATGGGTAATTCTTAATGAATGTTTTCTTTGGAGTTAAAAAGCAATAAAATATGTGATGTCACATAAAAGTAGTAATGAAAATGAGTTAGTTCACAAGTATAACTATTGATCAAACTTTTTAAGACATCATATTTGATGATGTGACTGCAAAACCCAATTTATAAATAGAAAACTACCAAATAAACTAATGTAAAAAATAATTTAAACTTATATATAATAAAAAATAATTCATCTAATTTCATACGTATATCTGATGAAATCATATGATGTAAGCGAAATCATTTCAAACATTTATGTCAAAAAAACTTTGGACATTTCCTTCCTTTCCTCATGTGTTTCCGAAAGACTTTCAACAATATAATGTGAATTCTTAAATTGTTAATGCACGTAGGGCTACTAGCTTTGCCCAATGACAGTTATCAATCGTATCTACAATCATTACAAATTGAATTATAATATTTTCATCTTTTAAAGTAGTCAACTAATATTTCCATGTACTTTGTCCCTTCGTGGCAAGGAGGGGCGACTAACTTTGTCCAATGAGAATAGGGCGTCGTTGAATAAATACACTTGTAGCCATACTAAGCATTATAAATACTAGTTATGTTAGGGTTCTATTACCAGCACCACCAGATATGGCAGAGAGAAGAAGAAAGATTGTATCGTGCGCGGCATGTAGAGTGCAGCGCAAAAAATGTTCAGAAGAATGTATTTTGGCTCCTCATTTTCCTGCAGACGATCCCAACAAGTTCGCAGTGGTGCAGAGAGTGTATGGAACACGCAATATCATCAAACTGCTTCAAGTAAGTTTTCACCATGGCCCAGTTTTTAGTTTCTGTTGAAATGTGTTTTAGTTTTCATCTTTTGTCTAAAATTCATCTTAAGATTCACATGTTTCGCGAGTGCTTAACACCCACTTCATTGAGGTTTTGAACAGACCTGCTCAATTATTTTTACTTGATTTTGTTTCTTAGGTGGTTATTCATCTGCTAGGTTTCCTTACGATTCATCTGAATTGATTCTTGACATGTAAACTGTATGTTCTATCGGTTCTGAGTAATCAGATTAGGGTTCTGTTTCTTTCTCACAGTACTGGAGTTTAATCTTCGTTTGCAAGCTTGAACGGCCCCTCTGCTGATTTTCTCACTCTATAAACGCATGCATTTTAGCAATATCGGACGATATTTAAACACGGATTTTCTGTTTCCAGATATAGTCGAAAGAGTACTTTGTGTTCAGCCTTAACTTTCTGAAAAATCTCATCAGAGCTAGGGTAAAATTAGAAAAATAATAATATAATATTAAAGATTCTGGTTAAATTTAGAAAAATAATAATATAATATTAAAGGTGTTGGTTAAATTTGTGTATTGTTGTTATTGTACAAAAGTTCAAATCTTTTGAGGGTCAATAAGCTTCTAAATAATCAGTAAAAAATATTAATATTTTAATAAAATTATTTTTGTTAATTTTAATTTATTGTTTTAAAAATATGTATATGTATATGTATGTATATGCGTACATGTTTGCATGTATATATATGTGTATGTATATATGTATGTATGTGTATTTGTTGTTTAATTAGTTGATTTTAAATTCAATAACAAAATCTTTATAAACATAAATTAAAACACTTAAATCAATAATAGAAGTTCTATAATAAAAATAAAATAGAATAATTATTTTTGATATATAATTTTCAAACCTAAAAACCCATTATTACTAACATTCGCCATCATAAATAAATAAATGTGAAATAAAAAGTTAGTTTCTTTTATCTTTTTAATATACTCTTATGCACTGTATTAATTTTTAATATAAATAATTTTAATATTCTTTTTAAAATAAATTAGTTTAATTTGTATTTATAATAATTTTTAAAGATATATTGGCAATTTTGTATATCTATAGTATTTTAATTCATATATTTTATGTTTTTTGCATTTAATTTTGTTTTGTCATAGATATATTTTAAGTACTTCACCTATGTCTTTTTATATTAACATGTTGTATTTGTATAGGAAATTATTTAGTAATTTCAAATTTTTAATGCATAAGAACTTTGTATTAGAAAACTTATTTTTATTGTTTATTATCTAATATAGATATTTAAATACATCTATTAACATATTTTAGAGAAAAGTATGCACAATATCTATACTACTATAATTATCATTTTGGTAGATTATCATTCTTTATAACGTGTTTATAATACAACCATTTACATAATCTTTTAGATCTTGCATATAAATATCTAATTAATAAAGATGGAAATAAATAATGTAATTATAAACAATAAAAACACATATTATTTAATAGTCTAGAAATATTGTTAAGTTATAATATTTGTTATATAAAATTTGATTAAAACTATAAACCAGTGTCACCTAGTAGCATAGTACTTTCATTTATAGTAATCTAATAGTGGTTATCTAGTGGTGATTCAAATGTAGGTCATTCCAGTGTTTTTGTCATACAGTCCAGGATTAGGCTTAAAGAGTGCATAGTGGAATATCCTCGCTGTCCTACAACGATCAGCTCCCATTTGATTTTTAAAAGTTACAGCAACTGAAAAAACTTTAAAACGCTTACGTTTACCTGTGTTAATGCTCTTTGAACAGTTATTTGTATTCCTCCATGAAAGCAGAGCAGTTTAATAAACTGCTAAATTTAGTAAAGCAAAAATTATTCAACAAATAAAAATATTATTGAAGATTCTAAGATACCTATTTTTATAAGAAAAAAATAATAGATATTATTGAAGATCCTAAGATATTATTTTTTACTTATAAAAATAGATATCTTAAACACACTTCTCTAAAATAAGTAAAGAGATATATCATTTTGAAGGTGAGTCTCTAAATCATTATCATAATTCATATTTTATTTATTTTAACTGCTCTAAATTATTTATTAAATTTATTTAAGTTTATCTCTATATTCTACTTATGATCAATTTTTAGCATTCAAAAGCATTATTTTTTAGTCAATACATATAAAAACTTATTTACAAATGTTTACTATTTGACTTAATTTTTAATTAATTTGATTTTCTTGAAGATAAAAATATAATTCACCAACAGCATAAGTTATTTTAATTTAGGAACTTTGTAAAAGTATTGTGATACAAGCATTTATATCATATTGTAGTGTTAAAATTGCTTCTTCTTTTTAACACTTTCTCATTATTACAAATTGTTGTCAATAATATTGGTTTAGGGCTCCAAAACATTTAAATTATAATTCCATAAATATCTAAATAAATATGAATTATTTTTATTGTGGGACTCATATGTTTATACAATGTTACTTTAGGGTTTGGAAACCAAGCAAAGAGAAGATGCAATAAATAGTTTGGTGTGTGAAGCAAGTGTGAGATTGGAGGACCCTATTAAGGGAAATGTCAAGCTAGTGCATGAATTGGAAAAGCAAATAGTTGATCTAGAATCACAATTGGAAACAAAGAAAGAGGAGTTGAAGAATATGTGTTTAGACTATGAAAATCTTGTATTGTTCCTAAACAATAGATATCATATTGATACAAGTGAAAATATCATGTATGAGAAGGTGGATCCACTATTGTGGGAGTCAATATCATAGTGAGTTGATTAAGGTGATTTTTAACACCATATGCATAATTACAATAATTGAGATCATTTATTTTTTACTTTTTACTTTATAATCTATTTCACCCTTTGTGATCACCTTTCTTATTATAATTATCAACTCTATTGGACAAAAAAATTAATAATCATGTGCCTTCATTTCTACTATTTGAAGAATTTTGTATTAACCTTTTGAATATTGTAAGTCCTCACTTTTGTAAGAATTAATAATTTTGTTAACCATATAACAAATATTTGATAACTAGATTACTTATGTCTAGATAGATAGCTTTATAGTGTTTCTTGGATATGTGCTTTTTCTAATAAAGTTAACATTATTAATGGAAATGACAATGTACTTTTAAAGTTTCATATAAGTACTAGAGGAGGGTTTTTTCAAAAATCAAACAATCTCATAATTAAAGAAGGGTTGTTTTCAAAAACCAAAAAATCTAACAATCAAAGGAATGCTTCTGATAATAAGAAAATAATTATTTACTATTTTGTCTAGAAACTAAAGGTGTAAAATTATTATTAATATTGCATTATTTAATGCTTAAATAGAACACTCCAATACCTTATGGAAATTTTGTAAACAATATTTTAATTCATATTTCATTTTAATGAATTTAATTAGTTTTTATTTGACATTATTAGGCTTGCACATTATTGGAGGTTGTGGTATTGAGACAAAATTGTGGGCCCCATTAACCCAACATTTCCATTTCCCGTTTCCGTTTTGTAAGGATTCCGTTCTGGTAGCCTTTCTCATTCCTCTGTTTGAACGTTAGCCATTTTCTTTTCCGTAGCTGTTCATTTTCACCATTAGGTTCATTTAGATTTCCCTATCTCATAGTTATGTCGGTAAAATAGGTGTATTTAAAATTTTTTACAGAATGTTTATATATGTTTTTTTATATACCTATATATAAATGCACTCGTCCATGTTTATTTATTTATTTATTTATTTAAAGGAATAATCAATGACATTTAAAACTAGCAATTGCACCTTGGTGTGCAATGGGTACGCCAAAGAGGTGTGGAAGGTCAATATGGGAAAAAATGTTTTTTTTGGTAAATTTGTGCAGCAGATGAGGTCAATTCAAGAGTAGAAGTAAAATATGGAGAACTTTGACCTTTTATTCTTAATGTGGAGAGCATATAATACAAAGTTGCATAAGTGGAAAAGACAAAATTTCTTTCTCTTTCTCTAGGTTTACCTCCAATCCTCATTCTTTACATCACCTTGGTCATTTTCTATATGGGGATTAGATTTGGTGGAAAAAATTTCCCTAAGCTCTTGTGAGGGACATACATTTATCATTAATGCTACTATTTAATTTACAAAATGGGTTGAGGCCATACCTTTGTAGTCTATTGTGATGGCTAATATTTGTCTCATTAAAATAAATAATCTCATCTTTATGTGTAGATTGACATCTACAATTATGATTGTTAGGAAAGCATCTCTTAAGAACAAAGAATTGAAGAAATTTGCAAGGACAAATGGGAACATTATGGCACATCATATCATTGATTGCTCATGTGTTATCATGCTCCTAACAATCCTATTGGTGATATCATGCCTTCCCCATTTTACATTTACTTATATGATCCTTGTCTCCCCTTTAGAATCTATTTTACTTTTTCATCTACCTATTATAGAGAGAAAGTACATAAAACTTAGCATCTATTAAAAATTTGGTGAAAAATTACATTAGATGCCTGGATCACAATTGACCTAATTAATATCAAGGTATATAAATAAAATTTACAAAGCATATATGAGAAATAAATAAATAAAAGTTCTAGAGGAGGCTCTGAAAGGCATTAATGGAGGATACAACTTAAGGCTAAAATACATCGAGATAAACATTATAGATGATTGTTTACCTAAAGAATTAGATTGTTCAAATAAGAGGGGATATTAGGATAAACCATGATATTTGTGTTAATTACATAAATGAGCTACTGAAGCACTTGCTTATAAACAGAGTCACATATCTTGGTCTGCATGTAATAATTGCAACTTAATTATGAACAAATCTGATGTTCAGTAAGAAATGGGTGACAAATTAAACTAGAAAACACAATAAAGCTAAAATTAAAAAACTAGGAAAAAGAAGGAACTCAAAAAAGAAATAGCAATTTTCTCAAGATAAATCTTGATGAGATTAAGTTACAGAGCTTATGAAATGTATGATTAGTGTTATGAACAAAGATGACATAATGTATGAAGGAAGTCGATGTGAATCAAAGGATTTATATGCAACATAATGGAATGTTGATGGAGTGGGGTAATTGTTGCATGCAGAAAACCTGCACATCATGGAAAATAGTAATTATGCTATAAAATTCAACCCTTGTCTTTCAAATTTTCCAATGTCAACTTCCCATACAGAGGGAATAGAGACAAATAACAACAATAGAATGGCTTGATACCTATCCCACCCCCCGATTAATCGGGTGTTTGCAAAGTAACTATTGTAATGAATTGTTCCCATAGAATTATAGCATTCAAGTGGTATGCATAGATTGGTTAACCAACTTTTGTAATCATATTGATGGAATTATTTTCATTGTAAGTATAACTTTAATGTATCATGTGTACAAACCCAGCTAAGGGGAATGACTTCCACTCTCAAAGGAGTGGGGTACAATCAAATCCTTTTAGGGAATTCAATGTAATATACCTATGGAGAAGTCGACGATTATTATAAGAAGGGTTCATAGCTCCCTTCAAATGGACTTATTTAGACTATAAAATATGGCTTGATGTCTAGGGTAGATCGAATAGAAACAAGCGCACCATGCTTAATGATACACACAATATTGATACAATCACCGTTCTCAAATAGTGCATGTTTGAATTTAATTTTGTGATTCCTTGTGTAGATATAGTATTAGTTGTTGTGTGTGCTACTATTGGTTAGAATGTCCCATTGTTCTATTGAATTTAAAGAAATAGTCAAATGAAATAGATTCTTTCAGTATTATAATTTATGACCATTGTCATGTTTTTATCATTTACTTGAGCATAATCAATAATAAATATCATTTTTCATTTGTTGATGGATTTAACTTTTTATATGTTAGTATGTAGAAATGGAAATAAAATAAAGTTAAGATGCAAGGATAAAAGACCTGATAATAATAGATAGGATCCTAGTTAGTAAGACTATATGTTGTAAATATTTCTGGAAGGAAATGATCATACAATTGTTAACTTAGAAAAAGACACCTATGAATGCAGAAATGAGACAAACTCAGCTCATTCATCATGGACAAACAATTAAAGGAAATGGCTAGCTTGGCATTAAATTATTCAGTTATACCTTATTCAATAACAACTTTCACAAATCAGAAAGCCAAATCTAGATTACAAGGAAAAAGTATTTATTGTGGCTCACACCATAGATTGACAAAGATTGAGAAAAGCCAAAATTTTCCTAGTTGTCTCTACTTTACCAGTAACACAAATCCAATACTATACAAATCTATTAGGAACTATCTTAGAATATATACTTGCATGCTACCTTTGGCCCCTAAAAGAATGAGTGTACACCCATAATTGATTCCTTTGCTAAACAGATAGAAAATTTGTCTGCTTTTAATGGATATGCTTAGAAGAATTTTGTAAAGAATAGTTTTAAGAGAAAACTCTCAAATGTCAATGAATCATCTATATTTTATGCATCCTCATCTTGTTCAAGCATTTCATTCAACATTGCTATCTGATCATTTAGTACAACATTCTCCCTCTCAACCTCCATTCTTTTGTTACGTTCTTGCTGAAGATGCAATTGAAGATGCTCAAGGGAGCGAGAATCCTCTTCTAACTATTCATTCAATCCATTTATTTCCCTCTCCTATTTTTCCAAAATTCCAAACTCAAAGCTTTCATCAAGTTATAGTTTTAAGAGAAAACTCTCAAATGTCAACTAATCATCTATATTTTTTGCATCCTCACCTTGTTCAAGCATTTCATTCAACATTTGGGTGGGTGCATGAAGTTGGGTACCAATTTTGTGGCCACTCTTCAAAAAAAATTTAAAAAATGCGCTCGCGTTATAATGTGCTCACGTTATTTCGCATTAAAAACAAAGAAAAAAGTGAAATTATTTGCCTTGGGATACCAACCCAAAGGCTTGGAGGGCATTCCCAACAAGGCTAGAGACGTGTTTTTGCAAATTCTACATTTTTTCACATAATCGAGTCTATGCTCACTATCAAGATTGCATCTAGTTCAATATCAACAAAATTGAACACATGGGTAATGTTAATTTCTCTCTTAGCTATCCAACGATGTAACATTTTTCACTTTTGACAATGTTAAGCCTTTCATCCATAATTTATTTTGTTTGTATGTCTTTTTTTGCAAAAAGTAGTGTTTGGTGTTTTTTTTGTTATAAATTAACCATTCATCAAAATTTCAAATAAATTACATTTTTAGAAACTAGACTCCATTCTACAAATTTTTAAAAAAAAAAAAAAATCAATTATTTTCCAAAATTTGTAGGGGGAGCATGGCCAAAATTCTACTTTTCAAGAAGTGCCCACTTAGAAAATTAGTAAAAAATCAAATATTCATTAAAAAATTATCAGAAAAATTGTGCATCAACTAGATGCTGTTAGCTAACTTTTGACATAGTGATTTTAAAAATACTACAAAAAATTTCACCGTGCTCAGGTCGTACAAGAGTTGCTATGTTATGTTTTTTGACAAAAACAACACCAATTTGTGTACATACCTCTTTTGAACCCCTTAATCTCAACCATTTTCAAAATAAATTAGTAGTTTAGAAAGTAGACTCGGAGCACTTCAATCCTTGTTTTGTTCCATCTCAAAATTTTGAGTGTAACTATCCTCAATTTCATGTCCAAGGTATTTCCTAATTTCAAAAAAAAAGTGGCCACTTAAGCCCCCTTTTTGGGAACCATCTTGGTGCACTTACCATTTCTATTTGATCATTTAGTACATCATTCTCCCTCTCAACCTCCATTATTTTGTTATGTTCTTGTTGAAGACACGATTAAAGATGCTTAAGGGAGCGAGAATCCTATTCTAACTGTTCATTCAATCCATTTATTTCCCTGTCCTGTTCCTAACTGTAATATCATGATTTGGACCAAGATGATGTGAGAAAATTAGAAATAAATAAGCAAGGTAGGCATGATTAGAGGAAACATGGATATAACAGCCCCCAGAGATTAACATTTTTTGTAGTAGTAGCAGTGCTTTGTTGCATTACAATTGTGAGATATTAAGGCTTCATGTCATTTTCCTTACACATGTTTCTATCCATTGAGAGCTACACCACCATACTTTACCCATTTTGGTGGAAAAAATTTTATTTATCAACACCATCTCCAACCTATCACATGCTTATCACAATGTATGAACTTTATAGTCACTACTTTACATTCTTATATGATTATATCCTTACATACTTATATTACATTTAATTTTCAAGTACTATTTTCCATCTTCCTAAAATTTGATATGTTCTATAGATACAACCAATTTTCAAGGGAGCACATAATTTATCTAACATTTTCATGTTTAGATCTACTATATTTACATATGATTGTAGAGTCTTATCTTTTATTCTTGAGAGTATATATAATGCAAGCCTACATGATCATATACTTGCAATGTTTACTTTATATTGATTCCATGGTGACATCCTTTGAGTACCTAAAATATTTACTTTATGCATGTTTGGAGTGCAACGTATCTTTAGATGCATGATCATTCTATGATTCAGATGTACCTTAATATAGGAGCAAAATATAATAGTGAAATTTGCACACCCATGTCATTTCTCATTTAGTTTTGTGTCTATTTTGAGAGTGCCTTGATATGTAGACATATTAAAAAATGGTGTTATTTTGTGCAATATCAATTCCTCCCCTATGTTATCCACCTCCCTTTTACATATGTTCATACACACTTCACCTTATTCCTCATACATATCATCATTAATCCCAATATAAATTCCTTATATTCTTACTCATTATACCTATGTAGACATATACTTCTAAGCACACATTAATTTTCATGAAGTTAGTTTGAAGTCATAGGGTCATCCTTGCCAAACTCATCCTAACCTAATTTTTAAAAAATAATTCAAATTTGACCAACTTCTCACCTTTACCCTTCCTACCTAGATCCAACTAAACACAAATTTTTGTGATTTGATTCTACATCCTTTTATATAAAGGAATTCAATGCATTCATTTTGAACATTCAAGATTTCAAAGCTCTATTCACAAATCATTTGCATTACACAGTTCTTCAATTGGTGCACTAAAATAAATCTAGTTATGTATGAGCATTCACAAGAGCATATACATGAATATAAATATTATTGTTTTCAATTATTCATACACATTTATGTAGGTTGACATGGGAGTACATGTCCCTTTGTTACATACAAGCAACCCTACAAAAGTATTTACAAATACCACTAGTCCATATATATTAGGAAGAATAGAGGAAGTCAAGATACATTGTGCAAAGTGAAAAAAAGTGATATGTATATCACATAGGACAAATTGTAGGTGTGGGAAAAGTACACAATCTTAAATTAGTCTATAATCCACATATTTGTCCTTGATCCTTAGATTTTTCCTACATAGCTTCAACCAAATATTATGATAATATAGAGATGATTACTAGTCTAACATTTATTATTCATGATCTTGAGGCATATCAAATACACATCTACATCAATATTTTTGCACTCATCAATTACAAACTCAAGTACAATTATTATTATTTACATTTATCACATTTCATAACTAACACAATATTCATCTATCAACATTATAATTAATTAGTCCAAATTAAATATATATGAATTAACTTAAGCTAACTCTAAGAAAAGTTTATTTTCTTTTGAAATTTTATCTCTATAATAAAATTATTTGAAACATTTTTTTCTTTGCATTACTTAATTCTCTTATTCAAGTAAATTATCGTACTTGCAATATCTCCAAAAGGAATATTTAATGATATTTATTTGATTCAATTTCATTCAACATAAACATATGAGTTTACTTCACATTAGATATAATGCAATAGATATTATTTTTAACATAAGATGAAAAAATAGATTAAAACTATTTTGAAAGTGAATAATTAACATACTGGCCACTGTTGTGCCCTCAGCACACATGCCCCGTTGGGAATGGGGGCCCTCTTTTCTTTCGCCTTGTCGGGTCTGTCAGGGCCGCCTCGTCTTGCGTGCCCCTCTTTTTTGACTTTTTGCATGGTCGATAATACCCTAAAGTTTCATCCCAAGATCGACCGTGGTTTCCTTTTTAAATTTTGGTGCCCTCTGGGGCCTCGTGGGTTCCTTGGGCCTTTTGGGCTTCGGGGCAGCCCTGGGCCCCTCCGGGCCCGGGCCCCCCGGGGTTCTCTTATCGGGTCCCCCTCTTTCATTTGCTGCCCCGGAGGCGTTTCCTGGACATCTTTCCGCCCTCCGGAACCCTCCCCGTCATTTGCCGTTCGTTGGTCTTTGGGGATTTCAAGGCCGGCCCCTGCTCCTTCGGGCCCCGGGCCCCGGGCCCCGGGCGTCTTTCGCCTCCGCCGTGCAAACCAAAAGCTCTCGGCGGTGAACTCCCGGCGGCTGCCCGCCCTTCGGGCCCCCGGGTCTTGTTCGCCGCCGCCGTCGCAATGCAAAGAAAAATCTCACGGCGGCAAGCCCCTTGCGGCGCCCCGCCCTCCAGGCCCCGGTCACACCTTCGCCACCACCGTTCGAAGTCCTCGCAAAGTTTCGCGGCAGCCGTAATTTCGCGGCTTCCCGCCTGCCGGATCCCGAAACCCTCGTCGCCGCCACCGACCCAAATTTGAAACTGACTAACTTTTGGCGCGATCGTACGAGGCATTTAATGCACGCATTAATGGCGAGGGGTATATAAACCGTGGTCCCCAATGTCTTTTTCACTTGGCAAATTTGAGCGAATTGGAGCAGCAGTTGAATTGGAGCCCACTGCAGTCTGCATCAACGTGATCATCGGCATCAACCTTGCTATGTCGACTCCACCGATGGATCCCATCACCTACCCACTTAGCGAGTTGCAGGTAGGCCATCCTCGTTCGCCCTCCCGCTGTTTTCGATCTTTTTGAGGATTCGGTTAAAAGGACCAATGAATTAAATGGCATAAAACTGAACAACCTCCCATCACGCTCCAAACCCATGCTTTAGAAATTCGCTAAGCCCATCTCATTGACCCCCCGTGTCGATCCGGAACTCGCCCGATGCGCGGCTGTTCTTCACGCATGGCGACCGGCCCCCTCGGGCCCGGGCCCCTCCTTCGCCGCTCCTTTTCACGTATAGTTGCATGCCGGCGACCACCTCCCTAGCCGGGCCTGGGTCATCAGGATTCCGTCGCCGGAATGCCCTTCGCATTTTCCACGTTAAATATGACCTCGGCGGCGAAATGCGGTCTGCCTCCCGCCCTCTGAGTCTCGTCCTTTCCTTGGCCGTCTGAAGGTTGATTGAGTTTTGCTGTGCCCCGGAACCCCTTCGGTCTTCCCGCCGTCCAGCCCCCGGTTCGTCGTTTACCGACGTGTTAACCTCAGAATCTGCCGACGGGACCCTTCTGGCTGCCCAACCTTCGGGCCCCGGGGACGCTCTCACCGCCGCCATCACCCGAACCTTAGTGAAATTTCCCAACGGCTGTCCACCCGCAGCACCCCATCTCTCGGGCCCCGGTGGCCTCTTCGCCGCCTCTGAGTTTTCCTTCGCAGTGGCCGTAGCCTCACGACATTCCGCCTCCCGGGTCCCAGTATCGCTTTCGCCGCCGTCGCCTGTGGGTTGTCGTAGCCTCCCGGCGGCCATCCCCTTGCGTCCTCCTGTGGACCGGAGCCCGATTTCCTCCTCGCCGTCGCCGCTGGGCCACATTGCAAAGTCCATTGGCGGTGAACCTCCTTCGGCTCCCCACCCTCCGGGCTCCGGTCTCCACCTCACCGCTGTCGTTTAAAATGATCTAATAACATGCGGCGGCCTTCGCGATGCATCCTCCCGGCCTCCGGGTCCCAGTGATCCGAATGCCATCCGGTCTAAAAATGTAAAACCAAACCTGATGGCGGCCGTCTTTTGCTTCCTGGGCTCCGACCTCCGGACTTCCGTCGCCGAACTTCCGCCTGATGTCTGCCACCGCCGGCTTCCTTCGCCTGACTGCCTTCAGGCTTGAAACCTTTGGAGCTCCTCAAATCCACCCAAATCAATCCAAATTGAAAATCTGACTTCGACCCACGTCCTAAATCATGCCATTCTCCAACTTGGGTCTCTTAGAACATCAAAATCTGACCAACAGGGTTCTCCAGGAACTTTCGGTTGTGTTTTCCCTTCCTAGCAGCATTCCTGCATGGGAAGTCCGACCTTCCGGGCCCGAATTGCTCATGTGCCCTAAAATGAAATCGATATCATCTGAGAATTAAATTTATGATGCATTTAAATGGTTAGTTATATAATATGTTCACAATACGGACTAAAATTAACGTTTTTGGTGTTTTGTTGTGCTGACCTCGCCCTTTGCTTGCAGGATATATGGAATCGGCCGCAGGAACTTTAGGGTCCTCTACCAAAAAGGACAAGGGTAAAAAATCCGGAAGGGCCGCCTGTGGGAAAGATGACAAAGACCAAATGAAGTTCCAATTTCAAGGGCAACCGCTCCAGTCAAAGGTCTCGACGGACTGGAAGGAGATCTCAGACACTAATATACGCCAGGTGGACATAAATGAGTTCACCCAGAGGGTCAAGGTCGACCCTAAAATAAAGAATGTCCGATTGATACACCAAAGCGGAATTGCTAAAGCTCCCGGCTTCCCTCCATCTCTAATAGCACCTAAACTGGTAATGGCTTGCCGAGAAGCCTACCAGGTGGATACCCGAACAATCGTGGACAAAGAAGGGAATATCCTTGCCGACATGTCTCCAGAAGGAATTACAAAAATATTCCACATTCCTACATTCCCACATATGCAAGTCCCCACTTTGGAGCAGTGTCAGGCAGCGTGGGATGCCAATCCATTGGGCTGCAAGAAGTCAATCAACGTCTACTGGTTGAAGGAGAAATGGGGCAGCGCTGCAAAAGTTCCCCAAGAGCTGTTCCGCAGCGATTTTCAAGAAGACTATCACGACTTGGTGACCATGCTAAGCAGGGTCATGGGCCTCCCAACAGCCGCCTACTTCCAGAAGTGGATGGCTTACTATATTGAGCAAATCATATGAGGAAATGAGGACGTGAAGACCAAGATCTCGTTCGACTGGGGGAGTATCATCAGCAACTGCTTCCACGAGTAGTTTGTAAATGTCAAGAAAAGCAACAAGTTCTACATGACCTCGTACCTGGTGTACTCCTTGGTAGGTCAGAGGCAATATAGTGGACTCTTCATGGTGCCGGATGGGGATCACAAACGAGGGCTTAAGCCTTTTGACCGGTACCCTCAGCTACAATATCGCTACTTCAAAAAGGAGTACCGCCGGATCAATGATGCCTTCATAGGCCATATTATCAGATTAGTAGCCGGGGACTTCGAGAGACGGGTATCTCACAGTGCCAGAGCACTCCTGAAGGAGTATGCCTTCTTATACATTCAATTCCGCAAGTTCACTTACATCCGTGCCTAGGGATTCACGGAACGGCCGAACAAGTTGCCGAGATACCCGAACGATAGGATTATTCTCCTAGAGCTTTCCTGGCAACTCCAGCATATTCAAATGATCTTTGGCAATAAGCACGTGGCAGGGATCCCTTATCCCATGATCCTCGGCCAGGGCTAGTATCGACTGCAAACATCTCAATGTGCCGGCAACTCAGAAAAGGAACTCAAAGAGTATAACTTTGAATGGTACACGGCTTGCCCACGGATGGACCCCACGGCCATGTCAGGAAGGCGCTAGGGCCGGCATACGCCCACTAGTACCATGTTGAAGATTTCTGGGCAGATTGTAGAGATGATAAGGAGGTTCGCAAGAGACATTACATGTGAATGACAGTGCAGTTTTTAAAGAGAGTGCAGTTGTTTCTGGTGCCAGACCAGCTTGAGGAGGATGAGTCCACCCTGGTGCACCCGAGGTACCCTGCGGTTGCCAACCTGGCAATCCCCTCCATCGACTGGGACGAGCAAGAGGTTGAAGACCTGGATATTATCACGAAGCCAATCATATCTCATACTGAGGAGTGGGTTGATGGACAGGTGGCACAACTGGAGCAACAGGGGGTGGCTCTAATATACGAGGCACTTAAAAGCGGGCCGAGCACCACGAAAGACGTTGCTACCTCCCCATCAGCTGGTGAGACTTCCAAGTCTCCCCCCATCACCAGGTCCCAAAAGAGAAAAGAAGCAGAAACAACACAGTCCGAGGGCCCCAAAGAACAAGCAACAAAGGATACGGGAGCCTCATCTCCCAAGAAGCTTAAAAGGACAGTGGTCACAATAGAGGCGTAGCCTCCATTGCTCCTTCCTCCCCCGGCTGGTGTGCTGCCCACCTCTCAGATCACATCCGCCTCATCTCCCAAAGCGGTGGACATCTCTGTCCACCTTGCTTCTTCGCCCCCAGCCGGGTCCATAGTCAATATTGACTCTTCCTTGAGCATGATCACTTCCCCTTCATCTGTTGCTGCCATGTTACTCATCACCTCCCTGCCTCTGGCAACAATACCATTGCCTGTTCCCCTTTCTAGCGTGCCTGAGGCTATTACGCAGCACCTGCAGAGTCTTCCTCCTGAGCTCTCGTAGCTTTTAATGGACCCTGCTCTCCAGGCTGCCCTCGCCCAAGCTCTCGCAACAGCTCAGCCTTCGCAACCACCGACAGGTCCGCCGGCCATGGAGGCCACCATGCAGATTTCCAAGGAGATGGAGGAGCTGGAACAGGAGGCTTCAAAGCCTATTGGAGAGGAGGCCGATGATTATTATGAGCAACCTGAATTTGAGCGTAGAACCATCGACAAGGTTGCCTACGAGGAAGAAGAGACAGGCTCTTCCGAGGGCGAGGATGGAGAGGATAGCTCAGGCGCCAGGGAAATTATTAGGGTTTTTGATGATGACGTCGAAGAAGAGTTGGCCCAGCAACCAAAGGATGTTGGAGAAGAGGTAGAACCGTCACCACGTGGTGAAGGACAGCCACCAGAGGGGCAGCCTGAAAAGGATATCACTGAGGCGGAGACCCACATTGTAAAGAGCCCCGAACTCGAGGCTGCTGAAGAAAAAAAAGAAGAAGGGGCAGCAAAAGAATAGGATCCCACTCAGATACTGACCACCAAAGCACCCGTTAAACAACTCGTGTTTTATCAAGACTCTGACAAGGAGGAGGATGCTACCAGGGAAAGGGAAGAACTTGAAAAGGAAAAGGAGGCAGAAGTCTTGCCTCTGACTAAGACAGGTGAAGGCAGCCATGATACACCCAAGGATAAATCCGCCATGCCCGACTGGTTGGAAAAGCAACTTGAAAAAACTACTCCTGTCCTGAACGACCCGAGGTCGAGATTGGAAGCCATCTTGGCTCAATCTCTAGCCACTACAAAGAAGGAGAAGAAGCCTAAGGTCCGTTCCAGGGTAACCATGGACGCTTCTGGCTCCCGGGCTGCACAAGTAGCAACACCAACTATTGGCCAGGCTGGAGTAAGTTACAATATCTCCACGATCGACCTAGGGACGGCCACCAGGGAACAGAAGGTCGGACATCTGGAGGAGTCAGTGGCCATGGTGGTGTATCTGATTAAGCAGGATAAGATCACCAAAGACGAGCTAAAGGCGCAGGTTGCTGCCCTAACCGACTACATCCAACAGTGGTCTTCAATAGACGACCTCCCCACTACCTCGACGGCTACGCCACAACTACTCTCCAAGGAGCAGATAGATAAGCTGGAGAGGAGGAAAAACTTAGAGAAGACCACGGAGGACTGGTTCTAGCAGGTTGCGAGGGTCAGAAACGTAGGGATTGGCTTGGCTGTGCAAATAGCCAACAAGTTCCTGGACCTGGTTCAATCCTTGGAAAGCACGAGGAAGCTCTGCACCAACTTTCCTGAGATCTACGACTCTGCCTTCCCGAAGGTTGAAGCCATCCTTCAAATGCCAGAAAGCACGTGGGAAGAAAAGCTAGAACTAAAGAAGGAGGATCACTGGTTGGTTGACATATGGCGCAGAGACCTCATCAACCGCAAAGAGAGGATGGAACAGATCTAGGGCAGAATAGATCTGGATATTGCGTGGATCAAGGAGATCCTGGCAGAATGCACCGAGTACCTTAAGTTAATGACGGGCCATGATATGCCCATGGTGCAATTAGATGCAGAAAAGGTCAGGTCATATTTTGAGGAAAGGATGAAGGACGGGACAGCCGGAGATATCACAATAGACTTCCTGAGTTTCGCTGCCCGTGCCTTCAATAGATCAGAGCTTTTCAGAGATCAGGGCTCAAAATATGATGAGGACTGGAAGCGGCTGAAAGAGAATGCCAAAGAATGGAGCTACCAGGCGTTGAGATGCGAAATCCTCGAGATCGACAAGCTCCAGGCCATAATCCTCAAGCATATTGAACACACAGCCTCCGAGGAGCAACCAGACAGCCCAGCCAAGGAAGAAGACTTCCCAGAAGAGTAGCTACAGCCAAAGAAACAGCAATTAGCTACAAGACAAAAATACAAATAGTGTCATCCATTAGATGACAAAATAGGGAAAAGACAAAAGATGTTTTAAAATTGTAAATCTATTTTGGGGGTAGGTGAAACCCTAATTTGTAATGAATCGTGGCCACACAATGGAAATGAATCTTGGCCATTCATTTGATTTTTGAAAAGCTATAAATAGAGCACTCCCCTCATTTGCAAAAGTGAGAGTTGAGTTGTTGTAAAGGCATGCTGCTGAAATTTATAAGAAATAGCATTGACTTGGTGCATTTCCTTGTTTTCTCTCATGTCAATTGATTCACTTCTCCAACATTAGATGTTAGCTTAGATCTCTTTGCTGTTTAGTTAGTTGTTCATTTTATTTGGATAATCTTAGGAATGTTGTTGGTTGTTCATGAAAATTCTTGCTTTGTTGATGATCCCTTAGTCCATACTTTTTGCTGTTTGTTGAAGGTAGATAGCTTTGCAAAGTTAGCCTGGACTCTATTTAAGCTGTCTCAAACACTTATCTTTAGTTCATGCATGTATGTGGTGGATGAAGGATAAAAATCTGTAGCCCTTAGAAGATTGCACAATTTCCATGATACTGTGAAATCCTTGGTTAAGTGGGATATTGTTTTGAAGGAATTGTCCATTGCAGGAACTCCATTATCACTGTTCGCAGCAAGCTTTAGGCTTAGGAACTTTTCTTCCCCTTCGCTCTTTTTTTACTTTCTTTAGAAACTGAACAACACCAAGGTTCATTGCACTTTATGAAGAAAAATCTAATAACTAGATGGAGTTTGAGACTGCTGTTTGAACCTACAGCCAAGACATAACTGCTTACATGTTAAAACTCCTTTTCGAAGATCCAACTTCATGCTTTGTGCCCATACTTCATGTTTCTGTAAGGCCGCCTTGTGATTCCATCAAATCACATTAAACTATTGAGGTATCTAAGCATCGTCATGACCTGACATCCGAGAGACCTTGGGATAGTGTTATGCAACTCGATTGTGGGGAATTGTCTTTCAAGAGAGGTAGTGCGCCTATGCACTGCCTGTGTTGAGAAGTGCATAAAAACACCATCAACAACCACAATAATTGATTACACAATGTTAGACTATGGGTTTTCGTCCACTACTAGTTGTGGCAATTAGGGGTTTTCATCCTCCAATATTTGGTGATAAATGAATAAGTTATCTAACCTGTTTGTGGGAATGAGTTGATAAAAACTAGCACACCCTCTCTAATATTTGTCTTAGATTAAATAAGAACTTGAGCACTCACATTTTTTCCAAAGACAATTTCAAATTATTCCCTTTTCACTCCAAAAGAACCCCTCTCACAATCCTTTTGTCAACACCACTTAAGGAAGTAAATCTTGATTACATAACACAACAAGGACCTATAATCTAGCACCCACTTTAAAATCACTTAAGTGGTTACTTTATAACACATTTAAATATTACAAAATCATTTCCGTAAATTATTTCCCCAAACTCATGGGAAATGGAAAATAGACTTAAGTAACAACCTAAAATCGTATGGGAAAAGGGGAAATGACAATTCTTCCTCTCCAAAATAAGGGGAAATAACTAAAAACTTGAAGTTCCCATTGTCGGCCTTGTTGTTGCACCAAGAGATCGAGTTGTCAATGCTTGATACAAGTTTCAGTTAAGATACACGGGAGCTGGTTAGACCATGTCACAAACCCAAGCATTGTGTTGCAAGGAAGACCAAGGTACACATCATCTTGCAACAATCCCCCCAGCACAAGCAAGGGGTTTGAACTTGTGACCAGCTCTAATACCAATTGTTGGCCTTGCCATTGCACCAAAAGATCGACATGTCAATGCTCGATACAAGCTTTAGTTAAGATCCATAGGAGGTGGTTAGACCATGTCACAAACCCAAGCATTGTAATACAAGGAAGACCAAGGGACACACCATCTTGTAACACCCATAGTAACAATTAAAATTAGTCTTATGAATATCTTCATACCTCATCCATATTTGATGGTATCCTAAGCACAAATCAATCTTGGTGAATTATACAAATATGTGTAAATAATCTATCATTTTTTAATCATGGGAATTAGATATCTATTCTTGATTAATTTCTTATTTAATTCTTAATAGTCAACACACATCCTCATTGTACTATCCTTTTCTTTAATAGCTCTATTGAAGAGGAAAATAAACTATAAATTGGCTTGATGTGGCTCATATCCAAAACCTCATTTATTTCCTTCTTGATCTCTTCCTTGTAGATCTTGGGGTGATGATAAGGAGTGGTTGTCACCAACTTTGCACCCATTTCAAGCACACTAATATGCTTGAACCCTCAATTAAGTGGTATTCCTAAGCTTGGAATATCCTAAAAACCTTTGCATTGCATGTCCAAAAAAACTTGTACATCAATATAATAAGATCCTTTTTTCTCATGGATGAATTTTTAGGTGTGATCAAATATTTGGCCACCTAGGCTACTTTTCTTCTTCTAAAAGATCTTTCCATCCTCTTAGCAATGATATATCAGGGTGCTTTGTTTTAGATTCCCTTAAGAGATAATTACTTTCCTTATTTTCTAAACTTAATTCCATAGATTCGTAGTCCGATAAAAATTCTTCAAGAGATTGTAGTTATTGTACTCCAAGTACCATGTCTATATCTCCCTATTCAACCAGATAGAAATCTTCATAGCTTGAAAGATCTCCAAGAGTCATTTTTAATTACATTGAATTCCTTGTGCACATGGTATGGTAAACCCATCAACCACAATCATATTGAATCCCTCAAAATATTAAGCAACTAATCCCCTTATATCCATGGGGCCTTTGTCTATAAAATTATGGGTTACCCCACTATTGATTAGGATGATGATTCTTTGGCCAACTAATACTCTATGAATTATGAATAAGTTGTACCTTTGATTTCCAAATAAAGCCACTAAAGTTCCTTCATCTTCCTTTTCTCCTTCTTCATCAGATTCTTCATTTTCCTTCTCAAACCTATTCTATTATGCTTCCTCATTGAAAAAGACTTCAATATAGTGCACTTGACCTTTTCTTAGGCATTTGTGACCTTTCTTCGAAGGTCTTTACAATGGAATAGCATTTCTTTCTTCTTAGTTCAATATAGTTGTCTTCATTTATTTTTATTAGTGGCAGAATATTTTGTGTGCTTGACTCTCCCTTATGGAACTTCCTTTAGTTTATAGGAGGAACTTTGGAATAAGACCTATTCTAGAGCAATGAATATTCCAAGGCAAGGGCTATTTTGATTGCCTCTTGAAGAATGGAAGGCTTCAATGCCTTAACTAGACCCTTCAGTGGATCTACCAATCCTTTTACAAATAGAATGTTAATCTTCTTCTCTGATACATCAAGAACTTTGAAAACTATCATACGAAAATCTACTATGTAGTTCTCCATTGGTTTGTAGTGTTTTAACTATGCCAATTCATAAAAGTGGATTTCTAGATCAACCCTATCAAATATTTCAACCAATCGCTAGCTAAGTTCTTCAAAATTAGTGATGAGATAATCCCCGTGTGTCACCATACCATGGTACCACCATTCATGGGCTATCCCTTCTAGGTGAAGAAAAGAAAACTTATAGCTTCTTCTTCATACATTAGATTTAGAGACAAATTGTAACGCCCCACCATGCAAACCCCAAAGGAACAAATAAAACCACAACATTTTTTAAAAAAAAGAACATATTAAACGTACTTAAGTATTCCAACATAACAATGCTCTAAGTTGCACAACTAAATCCCTTGGGGTACACGAGGTGACATTACTAAAAACAAATCCACAACAAAGTAATAAACGAAATATTAAATAACCAATCATGTAAATCAAATCATTCATGACATCAATTAAACATTCATTCACGATATCAAGAAAGATGTGAATATACAAAATGAAACCATACATACATATGACAATAGAAGAATCATAAAGATATAAAGTATATATATTTCTATAGATACAACATAACATAATTAGTAATTACAAATGATATTTCACGAATGATTACATGGCCTAAATATACATTACATAAATTTGATAGTACATCATCAATAAGTCTCAAGTCATAATATCATTAGACTACTTCCAGAGGAATTCAATAAAACAACACAAATGGAATACTAGAGGAGAGTGTCATCGCATGGCTTAACATGGATTATCCAGACAACCTATCACAAGGTGTCGCCTCCATCTATACATGGATTATCTAGACAACCTAGTTCGAGGTGCCACCTCCATCTATGGTTCTCCTGACAACGTATCTCAAGGTGCCGCTCCATAGGGTTACTCATGCAAAATCGTTAACCTCTTGTGAAGACAAGGCAATGATCTTGCCAATGGCCTTCTTGGTCCCCTTTAGTCTGTGATAGCACTAACAGGAAGATGAGGCATCATAATTATCTTATTAATGTTTAACCACCCACCCATGATTAATTACTTAGGTTATCACTAATTACTCTAACTCTATGTGGGTTACCCTGATAGCCCCTTTATGCATTGGCACCCACTTAGAGCCACTCTCTCTAGACACTCAAAACATAAAATATCCAACACAAAAGGATTGTACCAACAAGAAATACTAAACCAAACAAATGGATCATCCACAACGCATAACCATCTTGCCAAAACATATGAAACACATCTACAAGCAGTACAATCCATGTGTAACACAATTCACAACCATAGACCCAAAACAGGCCAAAATCAATACAGTATCAATATTCCTAACTCTACAAGTCCTAAACACAACTTAAGTTCCTATAACAGGATAAACTAACTCCAGGGTTTTCCTGCAAGACAAAATAAAACCATAATCGACTCAATGACTAGTCTCAAGAGTAAGCAATTTGCATAAAACAACGATATACACCCATTTCAAAACACAATAAATTTTTCCAATAATTAATCAATTGCTCGAGAAAATTCAATCTAGTTTTAAAGCACATTATTTATCCCTAATTTCCTTGATTACATTATAACATTGCAACTTGTTACATTAACAATTTATTTCTAAACCATAACAATATAAATAACTATCCAACATATATATATATATATACATGTATATATATACATGTATGTACGCCTTTATTCGTATATACATATATACATATATAAAATAAGATATATATATTAAAATCAAATATTTAAAACTCATTATAAAAATTAACAAATAATTCATATATATATATAATTAATATATATATATTAATATATATATATTAATATATATATATATAACAAAAAATTCACATATAAATTAAATTGAAATTTAAAACCAAAAGAAATCGACATGCAACCCGTGGGAAAAGCCACAGTACATAGTACTGTGGTAGGGGGTACACAACCCCCATAGGCTGTGACAAACAACCTTGGCTGTCACGCAGCCTTGGCTATTGTGTGCAACCTGTGGTGGCTACATACAGCCGACCATAGGGGCCGTGGGTGGTATGGCCTCGACCGACCCCCACCCCCATTAAAAATTTATTTTATTTTATATTTTTATTTTTATTTTAAAATTCCATTTTCAAAAAGAAAAACACAAATTCAAAAATGATTTTTTTTATTAAACATAGTTCATTCTATAAAACCATTTAAATCAATTCCATATAATGATTTATATAAGAATTTTCTTATAAAAGAATAAATAATTTATGTTTATATATATAGATATATATATATATACATATACATATATATATACATATATATATATATATATATATACATGTATATATATATATTATATATTCATATATATATAGATAATATACATATGCCACACACACACACACACACACACATATATATATATATATATATATATATATATATATATATATGTATATATAATATATTGTATATATATGTGTGTATATATATATGTATATATATATGTATATGTATATGTATATGTATATGTATATGTATATGTATATATATTGTATATATATGTGTGTGTATATATATATGTATATATATGTATATGTATATGTATATATATATATATATTAAATATATATACATTCAGCCAGAGCTTCAAAACAGATAATCTAATAATTTTTATTTATCAAACCCAATAAACATCTAGGCATGCAATTTCAATGAATTCTCAAAGTGATTTTCTTTACAAAGTAAATTCAATATAATAACAACAATGATTTTCTTTACAAATAATAATTTTTCCCACTCAATTTTATTGAAGAAATTTGAAAGGTTTAACTATAGTTTTTCTACAAAGAAATTCAAGGGTTTAACAATCAAATTCTTAATAATAGAAAACCTCTTTCAAAACATAGAGAATTAATTTTCAACATGGCAACAAGATTTTGTTCACATAATCCACAAAGAAGAAAACAATAAGTTTTAGGGAACCTAGAGTCCTTCGTTCGATGTAGAATCCAAACACAACAGCTTTCTTCCTCTTTGTACAAGTAGAATCCCCTCTGCAGTTTCTTCTTAGTTTCCTACCTTTTGCTCTCTTCTGAATCAATCTTTTTTAATCTTTTCTTATAGAACAACTTTCAGCCAAAAGCACAAAACAAAAACCTATCTTTTCTTTTCTTTTACAGATAAAAACTAGACAAAACCCTTGTGTGTGTAAAAAATTGTCTCACAATAAAAATCAATAATAATAAATAGATCTCATCATCTTTTTCCTCAAAAATCCTCCATTCATTGGTTTTTTTCTTGCTTTTTAAAAGCACACACTTATCTCACAATTTTAATTAAAAATTAATTATTTTCTCAAGATATTCTCTATAGATTTTTCTAATTTAATCTCAGGAAAAAGATAATATATAATTATCATCATCATTATTAATTTAAATTAATTACTTACACTTTTAATTAATTAAATAACTTTTTAATTTACAATATATTTAAACTTCAACATTTAACTAACTTACAATTAATTAAAGCAACAAGAAAACATTAATTAATCTTATAAAATAAGATTAACTAAATAACCACTAACCATAAATAAAATAAATAATCAACAATCAAACTACACAAAGACAAGGACAAAACCTCAATCATGACACAATAAAACTCAAAACAGGATGACAGACTTGGGACAGGGACAATTCCTTATCAACTCCCTTTTTCAACATTGTACCCATTGGGTTAATTTAATGCTTGCTCTGTCCTATCAAAACAAGTGGAATCGAGACTTTATTCCTACAATTCCTGCATACCAATAAACATCAAGTAACATATATATAATCAAAAACATTATATCGTGAGAAGGAATTGCAGTGTAGCAGGGCACTCATAAACGAGTGGTGCTACACTATCCTCTCACCAAAGCTATACTAACAAATACAACATTAGATGTAAAGTAACATTGCTAAACTAATTGATCACATCATAAAATAATTAATAAACCACTGCTTCATAATGTATTACTAAAATCAAATTAAACATCACCAAACCAAATGTAATCATAATGTCATATCATAATATCCATGTCATAAAATAAAGTAGCATAGTCATCAAGCAGTCTAAGCTATCCAATCCACCAATCTAACCAACAAACAATAACTACTAAAGTCTCAAAGTATCAAGAAAAACCACAGAAGTATCAAGTCCAAACAACAACATGGTGGGTATTACATCCTCCCCCCTAGAACATGGCTTACTCCTGGAAGCCAATAAATAAAAAATATGGATAAGCCTCTCTAATGTGGGATGCATCCTCCCATGACGCTGAAGTTTCATCATTCGAGTCCCACTAAACCTGCACCTGATCAATATCTATGCCCCTGAGGGTGAGTCTCCAACGCCGAAGCATGATCATTACCTCTACCGATAGCCTCTACAACTACACCCTGGTACCCAGCTTGGCAGTCGTCAACCATAGAAAGCACTCGATGTCACCTATCTACATCACCTACCATCAGCTCAGAAGCGGCTGGTATCTGACTATAACCTGTAGTGTTCCCTTGTGGACATTGTTTGAAAATATGTCCCTGCTTCCCACATGAGAAACATCATGTGCCTCACCCAAAACCTCTGACACTAGACGGTGCACTCAACTACAGAAAACTATCTCATGAAGGTGTCGACTAAGTGGTTTGTGTCAGCTGCACAAAATGATTTGGTCTATTACACTGCCAACTCTGGATCTTCCTATTCTGAAATCTATCTCCCTACTGAGACTGAGAGTTCTCAAGTCTCAAATGGGAGTGTTGTTGCTACTCACCCTTAGTGGGTGCTTGATGGCCTTTAGAGGACCCTATAGCCAGGACTGGACCTCCATGAGAAAAAACACCCGATGTCGGTGCACTGCCGATCTGAACTCTTGTGTGTCCTTTGAATGCCATAGCCAAATTTTCTTCTACTAACTGAGCCTTCTCAACCGCTACCTCCATTGTCTTTGGCTCGAAGACTCTCAATCCACCACTGATTCAGGAATTTAAGCCCCAAACAAAATGTTGAACCAACATTCCCTCATCATGACTGATTCCTGCATATTGCTTTAATTCATAGAATCACCGCTCATACTATTCAATGGAAAATGACATTTTCCTAAGGTCATGAAACTCATCTGCCCTACGTTACCTCCAATGATCTGAAAGGAAGCGAGCCCTAAACTTGTCTAGAAATAACTCCCATGTGACCATGTTGATATCCAAATGTAACTTTTTCTCTTCCAGCCACCACCAAGTGGATGTGAAGCCTCTCAAATACATGACTATGCATCGAGCTTTGGTATTGCTACCATAGGGGTGCATCGTGAAGCATCGATCCAAATCAATTAACCATGTTTCGGCTTCTAGACCTCCTCCAAAACCATCAAATGTAGGCAGATGTGCTCTCATCAAATCTCTCATATGACCCACTATTACTGCATCCTGGTCTTTGATTACTTCCCTTCACCTTGGTGACCTTTCCCTTTCTCTCTCAACCCACTCTTCCTCCTCTAGCCTTGGCCTCAACCGATCAAGAATCTCTCCCAGAATGTCCTACAATTTTCCATCCAAACTACGTTATCTCAGGTTCTGACCACCTCCTTATGGATTGTGTTGAGGACTCAGTCGTTCCTCGTGCTCTAAACCATGGGAACTAGGAGCTAATGGACTCTGGCAGTTGGCTCTACGGCCACCACCTCAGCCTCTTCTTTGTCCACGACCTCTACCTTGAGGCATGATCCTGCACAACAATTATGTAAGATCAAGAGTTAACGCAAAGGTTTCCTAACGAACACAAACTACCAAGAGGACCCAACGTTAGCAACCTGGCACTGATACCAAGTTGTAATGCCCCGCTGTGCAAAACCCAAAGGAACAAATAAAACTACAACAATTTTTTTTAAAAGAACTTAATAAACGTACTTAAGTATTCCAACATAACAATGCTCTAAGTTGCACAACTAATTCCCTTGGGGCACATGAGGTGACATTACTAAAAGAAATCCACAACAAAGTAATAAACGAAATATTAAATAACCAATCATGTAAATCCAATCATTCATGACATCAATTAAACATTCATTCATGATATCAAGAAAGATGTGAATATACCAAATGAAACCATATATACATATGACAATAGAAGAATCATAAAGATATAATGTATATATATTTCTACAGATATAACATAACATAATCAGTAATTACAAATGATATTTCACAAATGATTACATGGCCTGAATATACATTACATAAATCTGATAGTACAGCATAATGAACATATAAACAAATTACATCAAGGTCTTCCCAACACATGTGGGAGAGATACATCAATAAATGAAATACATTGGTAGCACAAATACACATTTGGAGCATATGAATCCTAGGTCAACAACATCTGCCAAAACCCTGCATTGAATAGTACACATGCATCCAAAGGGAGCCCAACGGGGTGCGAAGCACGTTCCACCCAACCACCCCCATGTTGGGAGTAGACAAGGAAGGATCCCCGACCAAGCACATCTAACAGTAACACAATACTAACTCCAAACAAGATAACATAATATCACTAGACCACAATAAAAACTAAACAACAATAAATCACCAAAGAACATAACAATAGACCACTTTCGAAAACATAACAATAAATCACTTTCCAAATATTACAACAATAAGTCACGAAACACATCATCAATAAGTCTCAAGTCATAATATCATTAGACTACTTCTAGAGGAATTCAATAAAACAACACAAATGGAATACTAGAGGAGAGTGTCATTGCATGGCTTAACATGGATTATCCAGACAACCTATCACAAGGTACCGCCTCCATCTATACATGGATTATCCAAACAACCTAGTTTGAGGTGCCACCTCCATCTATGGTTCTCCTGATTGCCTATCTCAAGGCACCGCTCCATAGGGTTACTCATGTGGAATCATTAACCTCTCGTGAAGACAAGGCAACGATCTTGCCAACCATGGCCTTCTTGGTCCCCTTTAGTCTGTTATAGCACTAACAGGCAGACGAGGAATCATAATTATCTTATTAATGTTTAACCACCCACCCATGATTAATTACTTAGGTTATCACCGACTACTCTAACTCTATGTGGGTTACCCTAATAGCCCCTTTGTGCGTTGGCCCCCACTTAGAGCCACTCTCTCTAGACACTCAAAACATAAAATATCCAACACAAAAGGATTGTACCAACAATAAATACTAAACCAAACAAATGGATCATCCACAACGCATAACCATCTCGCCAAAAGATATGAAACACATCTACAAGCAGTACAATCCATGTGTAAAACAATTCACAACCATAGACCCAAAACAGGACAAAATCAATACAATATCAATATTCCCACCTCTAGAAATCCTAAACACAACTTAAGTTCCTATAACAGGATAAATTAACTATAGGGTTTTCCCACAAGACAAAAAAAACCCAAACAAAATAAAACCACAATCGACTCAATGACTAGTCTCAAGAGTAAGCGATTTGCATAAAACAACAATATACACCCATTTCAAAACAAAATAAATTTGCCAATAATTAGTCAATTGCTTGAGAAAATTCAATCTAATTTTAAAGCACATAATTTATCCCTAATTTCTCGATTACATTATAACATTGCAACTTGTTAAATTATCAATTTATTTCTAAACCATAAGAATATAAATAACTATCCAACATATATATATACATGTATGTATGCCTTTATAGGTATATAAATATATACATATATAAAAATAAGATATATATATTAAAATCAAATATTTAAAACTCATTATAAAAATTAACAAATAATTCATATATAGATATATATATATAATCTATATAATTTATATATATATATAATTTATATAATTTATATATATAACATAAAAATCACATATAAATTAAATCAAATTTTAAAACCAAAAGAAATCGCCATGCAACCTGTGGGAAAAGCCACAATATAGCATTGTGGTAGGGGGGTACGTAGCCCCCATAGGCTGTGACCAGCAGCCTTAGCTGCCGCGCAGCCTTGGCTGTTGTGTGTAGCACATGGCGGCTGTGTACAACCGACCACAGGGGCCGTGGGTGGTATGGCCTCGGCCGACCCCCACCCCCATTAAAAAATTATTTTATTTTATATTTTTATATTTTTATTTTAAAATTTCCTTTTCCAAAAAGAAAACACATAAATTCGAAAAACAATTTTTTTTTATTAAACATATTTCATTCTATAAAACCATTTCGAAATCCGACCCATATAATGATTTATATAAGAATTTTTCTTATAAAAAGAACATTATATAATTTATGTTTATATATAGATATATTAAATATATATACATTCAGCCAGAGCTTCAAAATAGATAATATAATAAATTTTATTTATCAGACCCAATAAACATCTAGGCATGCAATTTCAACAAATTCTCAAAGTGATTTTCTTTCCAAAGTAAATTCAATATAATAACAATAATGATTTTCTTTCCAAACAATATTTTTTCCCACTCAATTTTATTGAAGAAATTTGAAAGATTTAACTATAGTTTTTCTACAGAGAAATTCAAGGGTTTAACAATCAAATTCTCAATAACAGAAAACCTCTTTCAAAACCTAGAGAATTAATTTTCAACATGGCAACAAGATTTTGTTCATAGAATACAAAAAGAAGAAAACAATAAGTTTTAGGGAACCTAGAGCCCTTCATTTGATGTAGAATCCAAACACAATAGCTTTCTTCCTCTTTGCAAGTAGAATCCCCTTTGCAGTTTCTTCTCAGTTTCCCTTCCTTCAGCTCTCTTCTGAATCAATCTTTTTTAATCTTTTCTTATAGAAAAACTTTCACCCAGAAGCATAAAACAAAAACCTATCTTTCTTTTCTTTTACAGACAAAAACTAGAAAAAACCCTTGTGTGTGTAAAAAAACTCTCAATAAAAATAAATAATAATAAATCAAGCTCATTATTGTTTTCCTCAAAAATCCTCTCCATTCATTGGTTCTTTTCTTGCTTTTTAAAAGCACACACTTATCTCACAATTTTAATTAAAAATTAATTATTTTCTCAAGATATTCTCTATAGATTTTTCTAATTTAATATTAGGAAAAAGATAATATATAATTATCATCATCATTATTAATTTAAATTAATTACTTACACTTTTAATTAATTAAATAACTTTTTAATTTACAATATATTTAAAACTCAACATTTAACTAACTTACAATTAATTAAAGCAACAAGACAACATTAATTAATCTTATAAAATAAGATTAATTAAATAACCACTAACCATAAATAAAATAAATAATCAACAATCAAACTACACAAAGACAAGGACAAAACCTCAATCATGACACAACAAAACTCGAAACAGGATGATGGACTTGGAACAGGGACAATTCCTTATCAACTCCCTTTTTCAACATTGTACCTGTTGGGTTAATTTAATGCTCACCCTATCCTATCGAAACAGGTGGAATCGAGACTTTATTCCTACAATTCCTGCATACCAATAAATGCCAAGTAACATATATATATAATCGAAAACATCATATCATGAGAAGGAATTGCATCATAGCAGGGCACTCGTAAACGAGTGGTGCTACATTATCCTCTCACCAAAGCTATACTAAAAAATACAACATCAGATGTAAAGTAACATTGCTAAACTAACTGATCACATCATAAAATAATTACTAAACCACTGCATCACAATGTATTACTGAAATCAAATTAAACATCACCAAACCAAATGTAATCATAATGTCATATCATAATATCCATGTCATAAAATAAAGTAGCATAGTCATCAAGCAGTCTAAACTATCCAATCCACCAATCTAACCAACAAACAGTAACTACCAAAGTCTCAAAGTATCAAGCAAAACCACAAAAGTATCAAGTCCAAACAACAACATGAGTGGTATTACACAACTAGGTATTGACCTTTTGTATCCATGTACAGGCTAAACATTCATGTGTCCCATCATATATAGGTACATGAACCTTGCCCAAGCATTGTTGCAATTCTTGTTAGCTTGATTTTGAACTGATTTGTTCTTGGTTTGAGAATCATTTTGGAGTTTGATGTTGCAGAATGCAATAAATGATAGATCATCCAAAATTTCTTTCTCAAGAGCTCTATATTCAGCATGAAGGGCTAAAAAATCATCTATTATCTCAGTTGCCTCTTCTTCCGGTGGATCTTCTTTTCTTTGAAGGAAATTGGGTTGGAAAGGATTGTGTGAAGATCTAATTAACCTTTGATGCACTTCATCTTCTAGTAGGTGATAATGGTGGTCCAAGATCTTTCCACCCTTGAATGACTTGCATCATCATTGCCATCATGTTTTTGATTGCTTGAGCCATTTCCTTCTATCCCACATCCAAATGGACTGCTACTTCAAACATTTCCTGAGCCTTTTCTTCCTCTATCAAACTGTGCATCCTTTCTATCATCTTGTGTCTCATCTAATAGACTACTATCTACTATTCATCATATTGTGTTAGCCCTTGTTTTCCCCAAGTTGGAAAGATCAAGGCTCTAATACCACTGTATTATACTTGATATGAATATTTATATGTTATTCATTTGATTCAATTCCATTCAACACAAATATTTGAATTTACTTCAAATCATATAAATACAACATATATTATTTTTCAAAAGAAAATGTATAAATGGATTGCAACCATTTTGAAAGTGAATAGTTTACACAATGACTACAATAACTAATTACTCTTATATATTCAATGCAATTTCAACTTACAATCAATTTAGTTTATACCAAACTTTCAAGAACAACTAGAATAGTTATTATTATTAGGAAATGTACTAAATCAATAATAAATGGCACTAAAGGAACCGCTACAAAATTAAAAACCCTATGTGCTAAGGGAGACACCCAAACAACATACTATTGAAGCTCAAACATAATCCATGAGTGAAATTGCACAATGAACTAGTGGTTTTCATCCACTAGCCAACTATGTAAATCAAAGGGGTTTTTTACACCAATCTCCAATGATAGACAAATGAGTTGCCCAATCCATTTAAGGGAATAAGTTGATAAAACCCAACATGTCCTCTTTGATCTTTGACTTAGATTAAATATGCACTTGAGCACTCTCTTTCCTTCCAAAAGACAACTTCAAATTCTTTCATTTTCCCTCCAAAAGAACCTCACTCACATTTTTTTGGCGAACACCACTTAAAGAAATAAAGCTTGATTGCATAACACAAAAGGGCCCTATAATCTAGCATCCACTTTATAACACACTTAAATATTACGAAGTGATTTCCCTAATTTATTTCCCCAAGCCCACAATAAATAAAAAATAGGCTTAAGGAACAACCTAGAATCTTATGGGAAAAGGGGACATGACATTAACACTTTAGAGGGTGGGCCTTTCTATTTGAGATAAGAAGCCTCTTTGATAAGGAATCAACTATTCTTCATACAATTTCCACCTATGACTATCATGCCTATCTCATCAATTAGAAAATACTCATAATATTTTTTAAATTTCAACATATTATTATACAATTCAACCACGATTCAAACCTATAACTATACAATTTCATTACCGAATTATGAAATTTAACCATATTATTATGATCAACTTAGTATTCAAAAACCGAATTCACCATGGAGTTCATTATTTCCAACTACCACTCTTGGGGAGAGGAGGGGCGGCATAATTTTGTAAGCATCTCAATTAATGGGTGCATGTCTACCTTGCATGTGTGCCACCAACAATAAACATTAAATTATATATGCTATAGAGTGATATCTTATTCGTAAAAATATTTATTATCGAATTATTTGTTGGAAATCATAAGATTAAATATATAAAGATGGAATGTAGTGTTGATTAAATGTATCTAATGTTTATTCAAGATCGTATACAACTCGCATACCAACTTTAATATTTATATAAGATCCAACACAACTCATAGACCAACTCATATGTTTATATACTGTCAAATACATCTCATAGACTAGCTCTTATGTTTTAATAAGGTTAATACAACTCACATACAAACTCCAAACAATCTCAACCCAATTCTAATGCTTAAACATGATCATACACCAGTCATAAACTAATTTAAGGTTTATACTTGATCTCATATAATTCATAGTGTGATTTATGGTCTACACATGATCACTTACATTTTACAATTTAATAATCTTATAGAAGACAAAAAATTGATTTGATACATACACTTGATTAAATACAAGCCATAGTCTAGATAAAATGTTTGTACAATGTCATATCTAGTTTTTAAACATCCTAAAATGCTTAAACATAGTCATATACAAGTGTCATACCTTTTTAAAAGCTTAAATATGAACATAATGGATTCATAGACCACCTTCAATGCTTTAACTTGGTCAAATGTTAGTGATAGACCTATTTAAGGGTTTTGCAAGATTTTGCACAATTCACAAAGTAGTCAAACATGTATACATGGCGATATACATTTTATAAACCACTTTTATGCTTAAACATAGTTATTCATAAAAAACACAAATTTATTGATGCTCATATAAGGATGTACATAGTTCAAAGAAATCAAACATGGTCATATATGCTACATAATCACTTGCACTTGCACCAGGGAGTGCAAGGGTTACACCGATAGAAAAATATATTTTGTTACAAATTTCAAAGTAAAGTCAATTGTTATGAAATTAGTATTTTTTTTAGAAGCCAGATGCTTTAACCCCAGATTCCCATGTTGGAAACCACCAGTAATTCTACTTGTTGGGTACATTTTTCTCATCTTTTGTACAAACGTTATTGTTTTTTTTTCATGTTTACATCCACTTAAACCCATTATGAAGGAACTTTAAAGGTAAAGATGAAGGTGAATTTTAGGTCATAAATTAGCTAGCATGCTTCTTGTGTACATGAGGTGCACCATGTGGGTGCAAAAAGAGCTTGGAACCAAACCAAACCAAACCTTAGAAAGAAAAATAGAAATGAACACACACATTGAAAGAAAAACATAAATGAACACTCATTGTTAAACCCTGTGGCTTCTATCATTTTTAAACAAAGTACAATTTGCATGAAGTGGAAAAATGTATGAGCTTTGGGGTAGATAATTTTTGGCTTTGCAAGAGGAAAAAATTTGCACAACATGAATACATGTACATATATTAGCAAAATATACAAAAGATACTATATGTTCACACTAAAACAATTAAACATCGCACAACATACAGATGTAAAAAAATACTTCTATTCACTGGAAGAGAGAAGCAAGGACTATAACTATACGAACTTGGTGAGAAAATTTCTCAGTTAAAACCAAGATAGATAAGTATGACAACAATAAACAGTCAAGAATGGGAAACTAGGGCATTTTTAACACTAAAACAACTCCACTCTATTGTATTAATTAACTAGTTGTGTGACCAACATTACATCCCTTGCCTCATGCCCCCCACACATTTTTTTGTGTCATGCATATCTCCTTGATTAGATATGAACATCATACCCATACCCATTATGCATTTATTTCATTAACAATGTTAAAGTGTGGTTATTATGCATTTATCTCTCAAAATGTTGGCTTTTAAAGATGATTTTATAGAGAAGTCAAAGCTTTCCAACAAAACAAATTGTAGGGATCCATTAGAAGTCTACAAATACTAAACTTCATATAGGGGTTAGTATTTCACAAATCCATCAAAATTCTCCTATGAAATACCTTGTGAATGATTCCAAATGCAATACATGACAAGAGAAAACCAAAAGCATTATGAAAACAATAACAAGTTACCTATTCCATAGTGGATTGGTATCACATGTGCAAATGACCCTTTCCCAATCCTTGGTCAAAGCTCAAGATGATGTAAATGCAATGGAGATGATGAGCAAGATGAGTTCTCAAATCAAGAGAGTAACCTTGCATAAAAGTTGTGGATGGATGAATGAGGATTAAAGCCTTCTTTTATAGATTTTTCTTGATGAGAGATTGGCCAAGAGGGTGAATGTGGGACTAAAGATCCTCCAATGAGAAGAGGACACTTGTCAAGTGGTGATAGGCCAATGGATGAGCAAGATTTGGGAAGAGTGCCCATGAGAGGGAGAATTTGAATTCAAATTTTGCAATAAATTTAGAGAGGGGGACAAGAAAAAGAGCAATAAATGCTATGTTGGAGGGACAAATCAACTTGTCATGTTGAGTGAAAATGAGGGTTTTAATAAATCAATAAATTGATTTATTTGTGCAAGTGGAGATATCTAGAGAATGCAAGTGGGTAAGATTAGCATTTAATCAGGATTAGATTAAATTAATGATGATTAGGCTGATTTGACCTTTTAGGACTTAAATACTTGATTTATTTAATTCAGAAAAGGATGAAGTATGATTTGGGATTTTATTTAATTAAATGGATGTTTGATTTATTAAAAGGTTGATGATAATGTTAATTTGATTTTAAAATAAATGACCTTAGGATATTAATGAGATTACCTAATGAATGGATGAAGGTGAACCTGATTAACTGAATGAGTGGATGCACGTGAAGCCTGATTTTCTTGATGAATGCATAATGCTAATTTTGCATGTCTACGTTTTACCCCTCTTTGAAGCAATGCACTTGTTGCATTGGTTCAAAGAATAAACTTGCCACGATCAAAATCAAAAAATCTTTTATTTTTGGATGCCCCTAGCGGAAGAAGTACACTAGTACATTGCCCCTCGAGATATCGAGTGAAAAGATTGATTTGAGGGTCGATCTCATGATCATGATAAAAAGATGGATGCAAATATGGATGGTTATGGATGATGATGCAAATGAGATGATTTTAAGATGCTTAGAATAACAAATTTATATTATCCTAAACAACTTAAATAATTATATGTTGCGAGATGGATGAGATTGATGATGTGATATGTTGTGATTATGCAATGGATGATTTATGAGATGCTTAGACTAACAGATCTATATTATGATTATGATTATGCATGTGAGATGATATGCAGAATATTGATGATTTATGGATGCAAGATGAATGCATAATGGATGCATGATGGATGTATGATGGATGTATTGGTAATGATGATTAACTATTCATGTTGTGATGTTAGTGCGGAAAATGAAGAAATTAGATGATGACAAGAGGATCAACAAGCCAACATTATGAGAGATGATGATGAAAAAATGATGATGAGAAATGGATGATTTTCTTATCAAGGATTGGGATTTTAAAAGGGTCACTTACTTTATGTTTGATAACATGCCTAAGCACGATGCATCAAGGTATAAAGGACCAGGATGGCATTGCACTTAGTGTGATGGAGTTGACTCAACAAATAGATAGGAGTATTTTTGTTCACACCTGAAATATGGAAACCTTGCTAGGATGCACTTTAGAAATTTCAAACATCTCGGACCAAAACACGAAAAGGTATAACCAATCAATGCAATAGTCAACAAGCTGTCAAAAAAATCCTCTATACATATCTAACAAAGCAAGTACTCACCAAGTTATTTTACAAGAACGTCCAACAAGCATAGCAGACAAAAGGATAATGATTGTTGCCCCATTCCTATCTCTCTAAATCCTTTGTTCAGATATCATCGAGAGGTCCTTGGACTGAGCGCAATAAGATAACTCAAAAGAAAAAGATAAAGCACACAAACAAGTTGATGTTCTTCAATACCGCTAACCAAAAGGGAATGTGTTTTTAAGGATAAGAACTGAAACTTATTGCCAAAAGATAATGCCCATTGTAGGAAGGATACATCCTAGGACATGTTAGTGGATGGTGGCATGTCATTTCGTTTATCCAAAATGTTCTTTCTAATAAATAATGCCCCTTGTAGGAAGGATTCATCCTAGGACATGATGTTATCAGATGATTGATATGGGACTGTTTGGATGATGGACTATTGACACAATGACTTGACCAACTTGTTTACATACTGACTAAGACTTGAGACTTGACGCTTTTGAGTTTTTACTCTTTTAACCTACTAGACTT